>JAQFZQ010000411.1:0-34476 GCA_034696005.1 Glomeris marginata | reverse complement strand
TTTGACGAATCTGAATTGGAAAGCTTTGCGGTGTTTCCCCCACATTCCGATCCAATTTTTACTGTCTGCAAAAATCACCCACACTGTTAATGTTAATAAAACTACCTAAAACTCAACACGACTCGTAACGCATCAACTTACTCCGACTGAATTTGAATCCCATATTGGCAAGTATCCGCTTAAGAATCAACGGCATCGTGGACGTCAGATGCCATTTCAGCACCTTATATATTTCTTCTTCCGGGAAAATTTCAACTGAAATATATTACAAAATTACATCACGTGACTTCAGTTTCAATCTTAGCGTCGAAACCAATTTTCATTCGTAAATTTACCGGTGTCTGTCGGAAGGGAAAAATTGATTGTTGGCGGGACGTTTGGAAATAAACTAGGTGTTAGTAAAGATAACGATTTGGGTTTATCGTTGGGGATGGGGCATATTTGAACGGTTATTTCTTGGTTAGGTTCGGAGACAACTTCGTCTTCCAACGACACGCAACTGAACGCATCGCTTATTTCGGTTTGCGAAAGACTATAATCTTGCAGATCCACATCCTCTTCATCTATATAAAATTAATTTTGATTAACAATGATCTATAAAAGCTATTTTAATTAACAATCCAAAGTGACCGTAATATAGTTTATTTACCAAATATATTAAAATCAGCCGCGCCGTTCCTGGAAAAATCAAAATCAAGACAAAAATTAGTTACACGGTAAAACAGGACACTGTTACAAAAGCTTGTCAGTTCACCTTTAATATAACTTTCAATGACCTATTATAAATACTTACTTCGGTGAATTTCCTTTCACAATTTCCTCAAAATCATCATCGTCGTCGTCGTCATCAGTGTCATCATATTTGTACACCATTTCACCTGAACGATACCTAAAAATAAAACAATATCAACCACATTTTACATTTAATTAACAATAAATATATTTCAAATATTAATTTTAATGGAAAATTAATTCACCTATTTGTCATTTTCGCAGCAATCCTTTATTAACCCGATGAAATCCACCTACTAAATCCACCAATTTTCCACTCTCCTATAAGTAATTTGCGTCACAATAACACGAAGATAATTATTTCGGATTTTCCAATCATGCCGTCTGCTTCAATCCAATTAGGCCTAAAACGAAAAATCGATCCAAACCCGAAATTAACTCGCAACCAGCTGCCTAAAAGCCTTAAATTCCTACTACATCGACGAAATCAGCATTAAAGTTCTTATTCGATCCATAATTACCTAATTTCGTTGCTTGATTACCACGAAATATCAACAAAAACTCATGACGAGACGATGAGCAATTTTCCGACCGAGCACACCGGGTCCTGACCGCGGATAGCAGCGAAACTCCGCCCTCTTCACACCCACTTCCCACCACTATCCAATCGGCTGATCCTATAACCACACTGCCTCCCGTCATCCGCGTATCGAACGCCGTCAAGTCAAACATGCATCATAAAGAAGGAGGAGCCTCACCGCTTTCCGGCCAATCCAGAAAACGTGTTCCTTAAAACCCCGAATTACTTCCGTTTACTTTTCCATTCCAAAGTTTTTATTTGAAATCGGTAAAAACTGAGCTTAAATTGTTGAAACGGACGTTCCAAATCGGAAATGAAATGTAATAAAATTCAATAAAATGAATAAAACAGCTTATGCGAAATAAAAGGACATTCGCAACATCATTGCGTGAAACAGTTCCGCGCGCAATATTGCGTTGACAGACTCATAGGAATAACACAGTCACGTGACAGGAATATTGCGCGCTGTTGCGGTGCATGCAATAAAGTTGCGCGAGTGACAGGAGGTTGGTTTACATTGTATTCGCGACGTTGGGAATGATGGATGATGAGATATGCATCGAGGATGATGTTTGTTACGCTGATTTACCGATTTTCGATGCGGCGAAACGAAATTACATGCTGATTACCGTTTTCCCGTTACTTTGCAGGGAATTTTCGGCGATGTTTACAATTTGAATTCGCGCGGGAAATTCAAAACTGCAGTTATTTCTCAGAACGTTGATGAATCCGCATTTCCAATTACACTTAACAAGTTACGAGTGGTAAGTTATTTCATATTTGATTACGCTCGTTAAAGCATAATTTAAATAAAACAGTATATAGTACAGTGCTGGGTTAATAAAGCGCCAATCCGGGGAAATTTCGGCAGCCAACGTGAAGCCAATTGGCCGATGACGTCACAAAACAGTTTATTTAAAATCATTTCAACACAAAAATATATATTTGAATTATATTCAAATTTACTCATTCCAAAATGTTAATAATTATGTTAATTATAATTCCAATATGGCCGCCGTTCGCAGATTCCTTCCAGTACGAACGCCGGAAAGCGATCGGCGACAGTTTCTCGTGACCAACCACTCGTACCCAGTCAAATATCCTCACTTGGGGATGGGGACAATGTCAGGGAAGAGGGCCCATCCCTTAAGGACCCAATGGAAAAGGCCCCAGCCCTTACCAAAACGCCAAAGTTACCGGAAGTCCCGCGAACTAACCTCGCGACGAAGCCGCGATGCCGGAAGATCCCGGGACCTTCCGGTTTACTTCCTCCACTGGTAACTCCTTATAAAGTACCACCTTGAAATTCACACGGTCATGGATTTCCAGGTCCTTATATAACCCGGGTTTGATTCCGTTTAAATTAACAAAAGGGACCCGGTCAGACCGTCGACTCCGTGGAGGAGCAGTCGATGGCCGCGATACTCACCAAAGCCGCGGAGTTGAGAAAAGACATAACAGTGTCAAGTCAGGGAACTGAAGGAACTCAGGGAACAGTGGACCCTTTTAACACGTCATGGAGGTCACTGATCCGGGATCTCAATTCTGGGGGCCATTCTTCCGTGTTGGACAGGTTCAACGTCAAGTGGGTCCTCGACAAGGTTCGTGAAACTTTTATCGAAAAAATAGAAAACTAACTTATTATTCTTTATACATAATACAATGATAACCTATCAATGGTTATCTGTTATAGGCTAACAGGAGTGAGTTACCGCGTAGAGAAGTGCCACTGCTTTGCGCGTTACTCGGCAAAGTGACCGTCTGCGGTAACTTGGCGATTACCAACTTCACGGATAAAACAGGTCACACTTTATATAAAATCTTTTTAATGTAATTACTATATTACTAATTAGTTTAATTTGGTTGCGTCTTTCAAACAGGTGAGATTATGGGAACAATTCAACGTAAGGTGTTCGACGACCACAGCCATCGATTGCACGAAGGGTCCACCGTTGTCCTTCGCAAGGTTAGTATTTATATAATGTACAGTAAGGTTAGCCGGTTTAGCTAAGTCAGTGAGTTTGGCTAATAAGCGTTTTCTCCGTCATTTAACGTTTTTGTTTTCTAAAAACATCCGTGAACATAAAAGAACCGCAGCGTGTCAAAACGTATTTCAAACTAGTTTTGGTTAGGTTAGGTTAATTGGTTTTGCCTCGGTACTTAAACAGGCAAATGTGTTAAGCGCTTCCAGTCGCTATCATTACCTGAACGTGGTGCCCGCGAACGTGGTGTGCGTTTACTCCGACATCGATGACACTCCTTCCCAGTGCACGGTGTTGAACAAAGCTTTGACGGAGTTGGAGGATGACCACATCCCTCTGGATGACCCTCTGGTCCATGTCCCCGAAACACCTGAAAACGCAGAAGAAAAATATTGGGGCGAAGAAAAAGGTGATATATCCCGAAACCCGCGTCGCGTCTTTTCAGAAATAACTTTGCGAGTATAAAAAGGATGAATATTCTCCGAATTATTAATTGATTATTATATATGTTAACCTAAAAGACCACGTGTTATTATTTCATTTTGAAGCCCGTACAATTTACCGGTAATATCACGACCGTGACACGTGTTGTCGCATTAAAACTGCATTTGCAATCAATGGACATCACGTGACAATTTCTCTTTCGGCATTGCGTTGGGCGGAGTCAAAAAAGTTAATTAATTAATCAATGTTCTGTTCCAATTGCAAAAAAAAACTTACTCTGTCCGCAGACGATGACTGGATGCTCAAAGTGGATCTCACGCAGTGCGACGTGCCGCATCTGAAATCAAACAAAAGGCCTAAACTGTAATCAAAACTTGAAGCATCCATCTTGAAAACTAATAAAAATCCCATTTATAACCCTGTTTGTGTTTCACTTGATTCGTTCTTCCGAAACCTATAGAAGTGGGCGTACGCTAAAAGGAGGGAAGTGGCCGTTTAAGTGTCCGGTATCGATCCCGGATACCTGCTTACGCACCGTTTGTAGGGCGGGGTAACGTTATTACATTTTACTAGCGTGGAGAATGCATATCATCGATCGGTGAAATCTCTGCGGACTTGAAAACAGAAGCCGCGGCACGACAGGCTTGCCGTAATACCGCTGCCACCATTTCCCCGAAAGCTGTCATCCGGATGAAGGCCGGTTTGGGTGTCAACTTCGGGGCTCATCGCGTAACCCATGTCCTGTTTCGCTAACTCACAATTCCTAGTAGTACCTTCATTTAAACCCATCTTCCGTTATGACATTCTTAAGCTTGAACAAAGAAGACAACTGCTATTTTCTAACGTAGTACTCTTTCATTCTTCTTACGGTTGACCGAATTGTAAGAAAGGACCTGATACGGTATCGACGAGAAGAATGAGCCCATACTTGATTTTGGGTCAGACGGTGTGCCATACAAAGAGGGCGGGGTTTGACATGAGACTTAGGGACCTCCTTTGAACGGCCATAACTTCAAAACCACTTGTCCCAAACCTCTCAAATTTTGTTAATATATGGAAATGAACGACATCCAACTGCTCACCCATTTTCATCGAGATACGTGACATGAACTAATTTACATGAGTTAAGCATCAAAACGTTCTTTGTGACCGGTCCCCGAAAAACATAGTAAACAGAGCAATACTCCGTACTTTTATGGGTGTGGTCACCAAAACACATTCCCCAGAGTACGCAGCGAACAGATGATCGATAATTCATAACACGGGGTGTCTCTACCAAATAGTCACTCGTACACCGGTGTTCGCAATGAACGGAACACGTTAGGGCACGTTGGAGACCTTCGCCGCGCTACGGTACCGGTGATGACCGGGACCCTGTGATTTCGCACCGCGTACCACTCTACTATGACAATGCTGCCACCCGCGCAACCCACCATGTGTGTGGTACGTAAAATCTTATAATGACCGTAAAGTTTTGTAAAACACTAGTATGGAAACCTATCAATGCCAAAAATCTCAATTTTACTCCAATATTGCAAATATGTATCCTACATAATGTGTTTCGATATGATGTAACCCGCGATGGGCCGAGGGATTTCATCCTCAGCTGCACAAAGAAAAATCACCCGGTCCGTTGCGATTCCTCCACTGACAGGTTTCACTGTCCAAATTATCACGTACTTCCAGGGTACCCTTTGCGGTTTGTCCACCACACTTGCCACACCCGGCGTGGAGCAGCACTGGCTCGAACGACGGGTTCTCGGTTTCTTCCGCTTCTGGCACATGATCTTCCTGTGTTCCGGAGGGGTCCTTGCAGTCAGTACGTACAAGTACTCATCTAATGAGTCCCATTTGAAACCTGTCACAATCCTCCTGTCCTTCCAGTTATCCTCCTTTGCTGCTGCTTCAAGTGCCGTATCCCGCGAACCAAGCAGGAGATCGAGTCCGACTTCCGCAGGAAGAAGGTGACCCGGAAGTTCCGCCGGGAGCTCGACACAATGGAGATGGAGGAAATTGACGTGAAGGACATGAATGGAGGTATTTATAATAATCCATTTGCTAACGTGGTCCTATACCAAACCCGCTGTCCTAACCCAGAACCCTCTATCGTCTAATCCTATTGGAACGTATCGTTGATCAAATCAGTGGGGCTCTTGTCGCAAAGGCCAACAAGATCTTGGCCCTGTCAAGTACCTATACCCTCCCCATAATATTGAAAAAATCGTCCAACTTAGTTTTAAAACTTTCCACGTCCTATCCCTTCTTCGCCAGTAGGTAGTTCACGAGCCCCACTTACTTGGGTACTAATCCAAACCCTACTTAACGGAGCCTTCTGTGAATCCCTAGGAAGATATTCTAGTTAATTAGCAGATGGGGGAACCGGTTACCATCAGGTTCGCGCTTTCACCGTCCAATTGCGAGTTAGCGATGTGGTAATTGTGAAACATATTTGCTGTTCGAGTTCTCTCAGTGTTGGACAAGGTGAAGGAGAAGTTCAGTGTAAGGGCTGACCGGAGAGGTTCGCTGTTCGCCGAAGGTGCCTCTTCGTTCCGGGCTCGCTTGGCCCGGCTGTGCCGGCGCAAGAAGGTCCGGACCAGTACCCCCGACCCCGAAGCTACCACGGTCACCGACGACGACCTCAAACCACCCGTGGAAGCCGACGAAGTTGGAGAAGATATCGCGTCAAAATCGTAGTCGGACTGCGTTTTTTCCTCCGTCTTTTCAAATCCGTATAATCAGATTTTGTATCGTGTAATAATCCTCAACAATTATAATAACCGTACCGAGTCAAGAAGGTTTTTGCATCTTACCGCTTAAATAAAACCGTACGTAGACTTTTTACTTAAGACACAAGTACGTACATGTATAACAACCTCCTTTTAGAAATATAGCAAACGTGAATCGTAAATTGCATTTGTACGTTCAAAATTTAACTACGTATAGATATATTTAGTTATTAACCCTGTATTTTGCAGCAGAGGTTGTTCGGAATGTAATGAATTTTGCACCTTCCCGATATAATAATACTTTGGCATCTTAACCGATTACATCGAACACCGTTAACGACACGATGAATGCAAAGCACAAATGTCGTTGAAACACAACATCGAAAACCTTCCTATCACCTAAAAGATTCAACCGACAACATCTATAAATTCCCTATAGTCCCACTATACTCGTGTCATGCTCAGGAACGAAGCATTCCCTGATTGGTCCACCGACAACGCTCCCATCCCCTATTGGCTAATCCGGATTCTAGCATTCTCCTATTGGCCGAAACTCCGAAAACCAGTAAAGGCGCTCTTACTCACGGAGTTCAGCTAATTTCTCCCCTTCTCCTATTCATTTTAACCCAACCAATTAGAATCTAAGCACCTCCTCTTCTGACGTTTCAGCCAATAGAAGAACATGAATAATCAATGTAAATATAATCTTAAATGAACACTAAACAACAAACATATATATACTTTGGTCTTTTCTCAACGGCTGCTTTCGATCTTCAACACGTAAAACCTTGATTGTTAAAATCAGGTTCAGATTACGAGATTCTTTTAACTACGTGGCTTGACCGTAATAAAAACTGATTAATGTCATTATATTCGTTGAAGATCAAATGCAGCCAATGATACATATAATAAATGGAAATTCAGTCTAGGCTAAAACACCCTGTAAAAACTGAACCTTAGAATCTCTGGCATTTCACGGGCTCCGTCTGCATCAAGTCCAACATCTATAGCTGAAATTCCAAGGGAAATTGGAAAACCTACCAGTTATAGCAGCGCATTGGACCGTTCAAATGAAATGGATAACCATTTTTTTATTTAGACCAATTAAAAGATACATAAGTATGTTTGGCCTAGTAAATTAAATCCTAGGGTTCGTTAGAAAATATCACCATTGACATTCAGGAATTCATCACGCTGCTCAAGGAAATGAAAGTCGTGAAAAATATCACGTACTATATTGTTTTAATTTTCTAGGCCAAACGTAGGCCAAAAACAAAAATGGTAATCCATTTCATTTCAATGGTCTAATCATAAAGTACCGTAAATGCTCCATTAAACCCCGGTCTCCAATGAACCCCGGTCTCCAATGAACCCTGGGCATAAATAATAAATCCCCGGGGGTTAATTAAAGAATTTAAGGTATTCGTTTATAGAAAATTGTCACTTATGGAAGTTTCCGTTATCAAGGTTTGACTTGATATTAACCCGTGAAACGCGCGCAGACTCGAAATATACCCGCATCACGGTCCCTTGCGCGGGACCAACGGCGACACCTCCGGGTTACTGGCCCTGCCACTGTCCAGATCAGAGCTGCCCGTGTACGAACTGAGGGTCGTGGAGCTGGAATGCATTAGTGCATCGTGGGCGTCGGCCACCGACAAAGACCCCGCCCTCTGCTGCTGCTGGGACGCCGCCTGCCCTTGCTGCTGTTTCCCCTTATGCCGCGACTGCTTCTGCTGCTGTTGCTGCTGCTGCTGCTGGTGATGGTGGTGGTGACCTCTCCGCACGGACCTGTTGGATGCCGAGCCGTGCAGCTTGGAAATGTCCACGCTGTTCGGATCCGCCTGAGGTAAGAAAGGGGGCACGGCTTGCAAGACCGGACCGTTGGCTCCGAGACAGCGGTTAGCAAACAAGCGGAGGAACCATACACAGGAGTAGTAGTGGAAGAAGAAGAAGAAGAAGAGCTCACTCACACAGGTACAACGCATGACAACACCGTCTTTTTAAAACGTATAGCGTGACCTTCAGGAGCATGCTTAGCTAAGGAGTTGCACGTCAGCCGGCGTGTCGTGAAGTTCGGCGCACACTTCTACCTGGTAAGCGAGGGCGTTCATGATGATGTGGTCGGGAACCACCATCAGCGGGTGAACCTCTTTCATGAGCACCCCGGCCGGGATGCGGTGGAACTCGATGAACTCCAGGAAGTTGGACATCACCTCCTTCAGGCACAGCTCCGGGGTCGAGTCGCAGTACCTCTTGCTCCACATCAGAGCCGCTTGGAACTTGGTGAGCTCGTCCGCTTTCAACTCCTCCCGGGACAGCACCAGGCGGACCACGTGTTGGGGCAGAAGGGTGAACGAGCCCATGCCCAGCACCTCGTTGCCGTGAAGGTCCACGAACTCCAGCACCTTTAATGCACCACCAAGAACTGGTTTCCCCTCCTGGTTCCACAACCAAGGACCCTTTCCTCCTCAACGCAACGGGTATTCTACTATTCCATCCAGACCCTCGATAGCTTGAGTCATAGGGGAAGTTTCAGCCCCACATGTGGGAATCATTCCTACTATTTTCTATCAATTATAAGCAGAATGGAACTATTCCCATGGGTAGGAGGAACTGACCCTATGCCTTGGGCTTAAGAGCCTCGGACATATAGTACTAATTACAACTTTACTGCGTGAAAGGTTAGCGAATGAGATTTCATAGGTTATTGGTTTCACTTATCGGTGTCTATTGCGGAAGGATGTCTTATACAGGGTGTAATTTTCAAAAATTAAACTATGAAAAATTACTTTTCTTAAGGGCATTTTATGTACTTTAATGTAGTGACAATAAAATTGGGAAATATTGAATACTTTTTTTTAAACAGTCGTTTCAAAATCGCCTATTATTCTGCCCCACCCTGTATATAATCAGCTGCTTAAAGCATAGTGAGTGGACATTAGGGAACAGTACGTGAAGATACGAGGCACAGTCAAAAAGTTAGTTGAAATCATTTTTCAAAGTAATGTGCTAATCCAGTTATCCTAATTTTAGTTACAAAGTACATACCTTTACCTATTTTCCATGTAATTGTTAATGTGGTACAAGTTTTTCTACGCCATCTTTTAAAAATGTCCCTCCAACTGCGGATAATAATTTTTATTTTAGCCTATTAGCAACGTACCTTCTGAACCAAAGACTTGGTGCACTTGTACTGTATGTACTTCTCTGCAGAGGCCAGCAGCGCACACACCGTGTCCACGTTGATGCAGCATTGCACGAAACCCAAGCACGCACGGCGTAACTCTTCCAACCCGTAGTAATCCGCCGCGTTCATCACGCCTTCAAGGAAATCATCATATTTCCTGTCTTATAATCGGACTGCCAACATGTTTCAACAGCAACATGTCTATCATAGAAGGAAATACAAACCCAAGAGTGTTCTGGCTTGCAGCGTCACGCAACCCGTGTGGATGTACTCGATGAGCTGCCGGAAGACGTCGGGCTCGAACTCGTCCACCACCAGTGTCTGATGGGCTTGCAACTGTCCCACATACATACCCAACTCACACATTGTTCTCCAACTGCAACCACACCAACAATATACCTGTATCTGTCCACCCGGCACCACCAGCGACGGCTCGCTGCTCCTCTTGAGGAACAGCTTCAACTTCGGTTCCTTCGCGCTGTCCTTCTTCCCCTTTGAACTTGGGTTCACTGGTGGTTGGTTCTGGCTGCACAGCATCTTATGGAACACCCTAAATAAATATTTAAAAAATGTGAAATATATAGGCCTACATACTGTAAAAAAAAAAGCAAGACCTGCTTCTGGCAGCCAGGACAGCTTTGACAGCACAAACCGGTTCCCTTGTTTCTCCCACCAGGAATGTGACGTCACACAATTCCGGCATGCAAGCCAGGAACTTCATATCTTCCGACAACCCATTTTTGTTGTCGAAAATTGAATAATCCGGCTCGTCCACCAACGACGCCATGTTTGTTGTTGATATGTCAACAAATAGGCTTATGACGTACCGCGTTTATCCAAATTCTGCAGGTGAAAACGGCCGAAATTCGTCGTTTCCATCCCGGAAAAAAGAGATAACGTCCTTATCCTTCGTCCGGGATGCAGGACAGATGCAAATGATCAAGTAAAAAAATGAAAAAAAGAAAAAGTACCTGTGGAGCTGCGGGGTATCGATCCCCGTACCTCTCGCATGCTAAGCGAGCGCTCTACCATTTGAGCTACAGCCCCGAACGTCATTCTACCTGACAAAACCTCCATTTACCTCCTTACTGACGTCACACGACAATGCACCTCCTAGCGGCGTTGTCGCGCATTAATATTCAAATCACGTTTTCCACTTATTTAAAATAAAAAACAGTTTCGTAAATAACTAAATAATAACAGGGAGCATTGACCGGTCATAGTGTCCTTCCAATTTAAAGGTTCAATCAACTTAAACATCCAGCAAAAAATTGCGGCCAACCCTGTTTAATCACCGTCGTTTTCCCATGGACGCCGCCATATTGAACAGTTCAATCCACCAATCGCAGTTACTCGCCACTGTTACCATGAATAATCGATATAAAATCGAGATAATATCGAAATCATCCAAGAAAAAGCGATTAACAAGGTCAATGTCAAGTTATGATCTAACATCCCTCGAATAAACGCCGCCCTTGATTAAATTCGCCCTTGTCTACGTACAAATTCAAATTTTTATCCGTTAGAATCGAACGTGATGCTTTACTTACACGCTAGATGGCGATACTTCTGCAGGTGACGCAATGGTGCGTATAATCGCCAGAGGCGACAGCCAGTTTGGGCCAATCAGCGTCGAGCGCTTGCCACGTCCCCCTCTCCCCAAACTTATAAAAACATTATTCAGTTGTCATCTTCATCCAGAGAGTTTACTACGCGGAAAATGTGCGGAATTTGGGCCATTTTTGGCAGTGACCACGGTCTATTGCAGTACTTTATCCCCGCCTACAACAAGATCCACCATCGGGGTCCTGACGCGTGGCGAGTTGAAAATGACCACCATTTCAAGGTAAGAACGCAATAAGCCCTAGCATGCACTGTACGCAGCGCCACCTGTTGCCGCTAGTCCCAACTAATTATAGTGCCCATTCAAAACTCCTGTGTCCTTTGGCTTGCCTTTGGCCGCCATTACGCCAGTCAGACCATGCTAATACCCACCCCCTTTAGTCTCATTGCTCCTCCCCCATAAATGTTGCTTAGTAGTCTTGCTACATGGTGATTGGATGATCAACACGGAAGTAGGAAAGTTTAAAAAATACTTGTAATAAAGAAGAAGACTGGTGTAATGGCGGCATAAAAAAAGCTGTCTATGGTGGAATCCAAAGTACATAGAAACCTGTCTATGGTGGGATCTAAAGGTACGTAGAAACCTGCGTATGGTGGAATCCAAGTCCCTGGTGATCTGTATATGTAATACCTGTTGGCCATTTAAGCATCGCTAACCAATAAGCCACTTGCAACCGCTTAGTAATGGCTGATATGGGCGTGGCCTATCACAACCTGCCCATTCCAACTAAGATCTGGGGGAAAAACAACCAATCCAGGTCTCCACGTTCTCTTCTTCTTCCAGAACTGTTGCCTCGGTTTCCACCGGTTGGCCATCGTCGACGACAAGTTCGGCATGCAACCGATGCGGATCAAGAGGTACCCCCACATCTGGGTGATCGCCAACTGCGAAATCTACAACCACCACCGGGTACGTTGCCACCACCGTTCCACCCATCCATTCTCGTGTTTAATCTTAAAAGTTTACGTGCAGCTTCAAGAGGAATACGACTTCCCGTACGAGACCAACTGCGATGTGGAGGCCATCATCCACCTGTACGCGAAAGGAGGCATCGACACGTGCCCCGCGTACTTGGATGGTGTCTTCGCTTTCTGCCTGGTGGACACCGAACTGCGAAAGGTCTTCCTCGCCAGGGACACTTTCGGGGTCCGGCCGGCCTTCACCCTTCGTGGGGAAAATGGGTTCCTCGCCGTCTGCTCTGAAGCGAAAGGCACGTACAGTGTTATCTGGGTGATAACACCGCGGTCAACACTTCTTATCGATGCCGGTTACCGGCAACATGTCAAAATCTGACAGATGCGCTTCTTTGAAGTGTTCTGGCTTTTCCTTTCCCACGATAACTAATCCCCCTTCCCCAATAGGCCTTATGGACCTTACAAAAGGCCTTCAGGACAAATTCTCCATCAACCAAATGACACCGGGACACTACGAAGAATACGATCTGCTATACGATGGTCACGTCAAGTACGTGCAATCGAAGAGCTTCCATCGGATCGGGGACCTTCCAAAATACCGGACCCTCGTACCGTCTTCCGGTAACTATTCCAATAGACCAACTCTTATCTATAAGTTGACCTTCTACCTATCTTTCCAGACTTGCACCCTACCGACATCCACGCCAACATCCGTACCCTCTTCACGGCAGCCGTCAAGAAGAGACTCATGGCCCATCGCCGCATCGGGTGCCTCCTTTCAGGTACCTAATCCTTCTAATCCCTTATTCCACAGTTATCATGATTTTGACCAGGTGTTTTGGAACAGGTGGTCTTGACTCCAGTCTGGTTGCGGCCATCTTGCTCAAGCTCTCTAAAGAGGAGAAGTTGCCCTACAAAGTCCAGACCTTCTCCGTCGGCATGAAGGACTCCCCGGACGTGATGGCAGCTCGCCGCGTCGCCGATCACATCGGCAGCGACCACCACGAGGTCATCTTCACCGACGAAGATGCCACCAAGATCATCCAGGATGTGATATACCATCTTGAATGCTACGACATAACCACTATCAGGGCTTCCATCGGTCAGACCTCATCCCCTTTCTCTGTATTTTGTTTACGTCTTACGTCTCGCACCCGATGACCCGTAACTCCTTGCTTTCCTAGGGATGTTCCTGGTGAGCAGCTACATCCAGAAGAACACGGACTCCATCGTGATATTCTCGGGAGAAGGATCCGACGAGGTGGCCCAGGGGTACATCTACTTCCGGGACTCCCCGTCGGTCTCAGATGGGGATGTCGAAAGCCGGAGACTCTTGCAGGACCTGTACTACTACGATGTCCTCAGATGTGACCGAACGACTGCAGCCCACGGGTAAGTCCTCCTCGCACTCAAGCATTTTACCCCTGCTTGCCCGCAGGCAGTCCAAGGACCAGTATCTGGGCCCTAATCATGCAGGACTATTTAAGGCACACCTAATATATTTAAGGGATCATTGTGTCTGCCCCGCCACTTTCCCGTCTCTCCCGAAACACATAGGGTTACTTTTTCTTATCGCCTCCGCAGTTTGGAGATGCGAGTGCCCTTCTTGGACCACCAGTTCACCTCTTACTACCTATCCCTACCCGGCGAACTTCGGCAGCCGAAAAGCAGCATCGAGAAACACCTGTTACGTAGCGCGTTCACCGGTACCGGGCTTCTACCCGACGACATCCTCTGGAGGCCAAAAGAGGCATTCAGCGATGGAGTGGCTTCATGTACCAAATCCCTCTTCACCATCTTACAAGAACACATTGAAAACCTGGTACGTTAACAATGGTAACCTCCTATCTTCCCGGTACAAGAACCTGCTGTTTTATAATGTCCCATTGCTAACACGCGTTAAGGTGACCGACAAGGACCTGTCCACTGCCAGCATCACGTACCCTTTCAACACTCCCAAGACCAAAGAGTCGTACTACTACAGAAAGGTTTTCGAAGAGAAGTTCCCCGGTCAATCTCACTTCACCCCTTACTTCTGGATGCCAAAGTGGACCGACGCGAAAGACCCATCCGCGAGGTTCATAGCGCACTACAATGCCAGCGTGGACCGCTAAATGTACCTCGAGTCTTTTCGAAGACCAAGCTTGTATTTATTGTCCCAACTTTTGGGATGTAATTACAATAAAAACCTTGGATAAAAATCTTATTTGAAATGATTTCAAAAAGCAAAACTTGGTTGCTTAATCCATGGTCCCACTGCACTTGCTATAGTAGCCTTCATTAACAGTATTTCACTACAACAGCAACATACATCATTGTTCTGCCCACTTAACACTAGATTCGCTCTGTAAAGCAGCCACATAGTTATGTTATTTTATTTCCTACACTATTAATTTCTGCATAAAAGCCTTTAACATAGGTAAAATTTATTATGCCAACATGTTTCGACCAATTCACTCGGTCATCATCAGGGCCCAGGACTGCAAAAGGGATTATCAACGACTTTAAGTATATTTTTCCATGACTAAATAAATATAATTTATTAAAGCCAAAATACTTGAATAAATTCCAAAATAAAGCGACAAATGGTAACATAACAAAACACAATTAATTCTGCATGTAAATAATAAATGGAGTTAGCCTTTTTTTTTCAAGACGTCTAACCAAATGATAAATTTTCCACGATTTACAAAATTCTAGTGCCTATATTTCCACCTTGGATATACTGTTAGTAGTGAACACAAGCTATTTACTACATAATACGCAAATTCTGACCAGACAATCAATACTCTCATAACGAGAGCTGACCATATCCGCGCGCTCAGTGGTACTCGATAGAAATTCACTTCACATATTTCTATTAATGATTGTTTTTAAGACTAAATGATAAATAGATATTATGATTTCTCATAGGGTTATCACACATATTAGATTTCCACAGAAAATCAGTATACAACAGTATCCGCAAAGTCAGCTCGCTGCCGCACGGATTTCATCGATGGGCAAACTCAGCGTGATGATCACATCATCGTCCCGTCTTTGAAACAGCATTTCCCCCTCGAAATTCAGCAGGCCATGTTTCCTGGCACGCAACAGTATCCCCACCACTTTATTCGAGATGCGAGTGTAGATCTGCGCGAGCAAACCGCTTTAATAAGAGAAAACGATTCCCACCAAGATGGCCGCCAAACGCCCATTCCATCTCCAAGATGGCGGAAAAACGTTCGATTCTCAAAATGGCGGCCGATCGTTCGATCGAACGTTTTCTTACCTGAAAAAGCTCGCCGAACGCGATGAAGGCGGTTCCATCTTCGTTTCTTTCCCCGAATTCATGGATCATGTTGCATAACGTGAGGATTTCCGATGAGACGAGCTGGCCGGCTTTCTTGCCCCTGAATTCAGTCTTTGAACCCCGTACCGGCGTTCCATATTCGGGGTCTTCTTTCCTGACCGTTTGAAGTTTGGCTTTTCCGTCCCAAGATGCGGAAAACGGGTTTGTTTTCTGTTTAACCGTGTGGTCATCTGCTTTCCGGTTGAACATGGCGACCTTGTTGGATAGATCAGTGCCTCCAAATATCTTAATCGGTTCTTTGCTATCCTCCATTTTGTTGTAATCAGATGAGATAAAGATAATGAACTGCGCAGTATTTTCTTGGACAGCGCCGCCTGGCGGATCGGATCCAAAACAGTTGGGCGTTTCGCCAAAACGGATCCTAAAAATAAAATTTTCACATTTTATTTTCTCCTAAAATAAACACGTTTTCAAACTGTTGAACATCAACACAACATCTGTTTATATTTCCTGAATATATTTGTAATAAAATATTCGTTTTCAAATCCGTATTTCCTAAAATAAATTGTAACGTCATGAGTGACGTCATCATAATTTGAATTTATTGGTCAATCAACCGGAAGTGATTTTCGTTTAGAAGTGTCGATTTCCGGTTTTAAAAAATCATTCAAATCCTAACATTTCAAGCGATATGTTTTCATTTTTATGATAGAATCAAGGATAGAATTACCGGAACAGGAAGTAGTTTTAAAATTATCAAAGGCCTGCAATTTCAAATAAAAAATGCGGCAAATTTTCACGGTTTTCTTTTTATTTCTTCAATTTGAAAGCTCGGAATGCCGAATATACGATATTTGTTCGCTGGCAAGAGAGTTACACTACGTTTTTGGACTAAATAGGCAACGCCTTCTTCAATGTAAGTTGGAAAACCAACTTCCCATGTGAAAAACGAACAATCGCAACTTTATTGCGCGGCAATGAAAGCGGCGCAATAAGTGGTCACGTGACTCGTAGGAAATGCATGGACGTGCAAGGAAATATTGCGCGAGCTGCGGGTGTACGCAATAATGTTGCGCCAGATTCAAATTTTGTAAAATAAGGTATTTTTAAAATATGGTTTTCTTTGCAGATATTTGTATCGTTGATAAACAGACGTCATTGAACACTTCCCAGGTTACTAGCGACCCGGATGGTAGCCAAAATCACGGATTATTTCAAGTAAATTTAATATTTACATATGGAATTATGAGTTTTCAAATAATAAACGGCTAATACTTTCCGGATAGCCCTCGTATATATGCATAATCTTGCTAATTTTCAGTTAAATGATAAGTATTGGTGCTTGTCAGCTGCAAAAGCTTCAAAGCCGAATGCAAATGTTTGCAAATTGCCTTGTTCAGGTGAGAAAATAATCCACAATGGCCGCCGGCGACTCATGGGAAAATCAAAAACCTAATGTATTAAAATTGTCCTCGTATAATTAATATAATAAAGTCTTCCTATTCTATATATGATTGTTAAATGGTCTTAAACGAAATTAAATTTACGTAGCATTGTCCGACGACAGCATACGGGACGACATTAAATGCGCCGGTCAAGTTTTCCATGAACATGATACAAATGCCTGGTAAAACGCGTATTAATTATGAAATACACACAGGATACCAAGTGCTGTTAATTTCACTGTGTTTAATGAACTTTATTGTGTATTATATCAGGCCAGCGTATGCCGCCAACTGCAAGAACTGGGATCTGAACGTGTACATCAAAGGATGCCATATTTAAAAATCTAGTTCACATAATTTAGTATTGAATGTAAAACACCTTGAATAAGTTCCACAATAAAAGATGGAGTTGTTGTATATCTTACTGCTATTTATTGTCTCCACTCATCCCTCACCGGAGACTGAAATGTGAAAGAATAACTTCCGCAAGCCTTCAAATGCTCATAACTTTTGTTAATTTAAACAATTTCAAACAAGATTCTGATTATAATATATGTTTTATTTCCATTATTTCAATATGTAATAACAGTTTCAGGGTATAATTTTAACGATATCACCTGCTAGAAGGGGGTGTCGATAGGGCCACGGTTGGGGCACAGAACTGCAGTACTTGGATACTCTTGGTCATATTTAAATCCCACAGTTACCAGGAAAAGAACTTCTATCAAGATAAAACTGATTTACAATACCACATAAAACAAAGTTGACTATGGATTCCTCTGCAATCAGCAACACTAAAGAACCAATGTCCAATTGATCGTTGGTAATGGTCATTTTCAAAAGGTTACTAATGTATTCTGGGCTCAAATATCTCCAGACCGCTGAACCTACTGTATCACACATAAAATTATTCGAAAAACGTTCTGGTGCATCCGGTGGAAGCACACTAATGGAATCATAAATATAATCTCTTAGTAGTTGGACAAACTTAGGAGTGGCTTTGATCAATGATCGATATGCGGTATTAGACAAATCCAGGGTGTCAGGTCCGGTCACTAAGTTGGGCCAAGTTTCCATCAAGTCATCCACCACTGCGATGGAATTGTTCTCCAAATTTCCAGCGAAACGTATCCATTCTTGACACATTGTTTGATTTTGAATGGCGGCGCTCATCTTGCCGAAAAAAGCATGTATCGCGTCTTCCAAGGACCTTAGACCTATTTTAATGGCCTGTATTGTGTCATTCATGTTTGTGAAGCTTCCATTTAATAATTTCCCGAAATTCTTAAATGCTGGCGACAGCTCTTCATCCATATCGACAGCACTGTCTAAGCGGAATAGTTGTGAAGGATAATAACACGTGCCACATGGTGGTTGCAGTGGAGCTAATATTGCATACAGAACAAGATTGAATTCCTGTAATTATAGCTGGCCCCAAACTGTGCGAACAAAAGTGGCAGCAGCGAGCAGCAGCAGCGAATTTCGTTTCGGAAGCAAGCAGGTGGCGAGCACATTCGCGAGCCGTGCTCGCGCTATTGCTGCAAGGTTTGGGCGCCATCGCTTGCAGCTCCACTATGGAGATAAGCGCCGTTCGCGCAAATCCCTTTGAAGTTACCGACTCCGGGTGGAGCGTCGGCGAGCGCGAACGCCAACACGAGGCAACACGTTTACTTCCGGTTCGTTCGCTTCCTACAGTGCACAGCTTTAGTGAGCACGAGCGTTTTAATTCTGTTTGTGCTCGCTGCTACCGCTTTTGTTCGCACAGTCTGGGGCCGGAAAACTTACATGCATACCTGCTCCGATTCTGCTTCTACCCCTCAAAGAGATAGAAGTCAATTAAATTAGTCCCTTTATAATTACAGTATCATTTATTTTGACGGGTACAAAAACCGATAAAGAACAACAAGAAGTAATCCCCGGGGGAAACCTTTCAGAATTTTATCGGCTCCTCCCCTTTCAGGGATAGAAGCAGTAACTAGAGGCTATTGCAGAAAATTTAAGTGCTTATTCTTGTTCTACTCATTTTAAAATTAACTTTGGGTGCGGTACTAAAGACCGTATCACAAGAGTTGTGTTATATGGCTCCTCCTCCTTTTGTTCTTCTTATAGAAATTGGTGACAGGATTATATTGTAACACAATTGTGATGCCATTGCAGTACAGTACTGTAAAATCAAAAAATTTTGGGAAACTGAGTCATGGAACACAACATTCGTGAAAAGGTCTACAGCATTGAAACTAGAATATATTCTTAGGTATTGGAGTTAGTTGATGGGTAGGTTGTGTAAAGAACCCGTTAGCAACCTGATTATTATATTACTACCACATTGCTGTGCAGTGTGAACAAAATTGTGAACCTTTCATACTTACATTGCCGTTTCTCTAGATCGTTAAAATTGGCACCACAGCACGCGAGAACTACAATTAGAATGGTTGACAAGAAGTTCATAGTTGAATTTGGGATAGAAACTTTGGTGAAATGATGATTGCTGTAGTGAATAGTTGTATTAATGTCTGTACGCTATGGGCGGAACCAAAATGTGTTGACGTGGAAAATTTGACAAGTCACGTTAATCATTTCACGAGCGAGTAGGTACATCAAACACTTCTACTCTTCAAAAATGCAGATATATACCATGTGATCTGATGACAAACTTAAATAACACCTGGGATCATTATTTATAGTAGAATTGATAATGTGTTTTGAAATGGTGAGGGTTTTCCCCGAAATTGCTGTCCGGTGAAGGTTTGCGTTCGCCATTTTGTTTCAAAGCAAACTCAAAACTGTACGAGGCGCATTTCAAAAATAATGACTGTTCGATTAAAAAAGTAAATGGATAAGAGGAACAGATCTGTATTAATTTTACCATGCACATACATCCCAAAACTATTGGTTGCATACATATCATAATTTTCGAAGCATTATTGGTATCATGAAATAATTTGTTTAATAACCTCTGCATAAAATTATGATATTAATGTAACAAATTGCTTTGGGATGTATGTGCATGGAACAATTAATACATATTTGTTCCTCTTATTTATTCATTTTTTTTTTTTATAATCGAACGGTCCGTATTCTTGAAATGTGCCTAGTAGTTATGCTATTTTTATTCAATGCACGTGTTTATACGTTTATACGAGCATGACGTAACAAAGCTTTTAAAGAGTAGATAGATCCAAGATTGTCAGAAATTGGGACCATGTTGTGACTGCATAACCTTCCTGTTGGCGGTACAACAAGTGCACCAGCTCCTATGTGTTGTGTGTGCTGCAATTGGGCATGGTGACCAGATGTTCAAAAGAGTAACAAGTGACAAGATGTTCAAAAGAGTAACAAGTGACCAGATGTTCAAAAGAGTAACACGTGACCATTGTGTGAGAACAGTGGACAAGGGGCATTTGTGTTCCACTGTTTACATATTGCGTTTCCAGTCCAGCTTCGTTTTGCATGCATGCTCACTATTTTAAATTTTCCTTGTGTCCAAGTCTTCTCTCAGAGAAGTTCACTCAATTGGTTGCTCTTTAACTTAACAATAGACAAGTTGGTATTTTACAGTTGTTCTAATTTCAACTCAATATTAGCTTCTGAAATTCAACACTTCCGCTATACAAAAGTAGTGCCGTGTTGTTCCCTGTATTACATACCAAATTTTACACCATGATATTTCTTTAACTACACTTCAAATGTTCAAAACGTTTTCATTAACCTTTTACATATAAACAAGATTCTGTTTTCACCAAATGTTTTATTCCAAATATTTCAACCGGCAGTTACAATCTCAGGTTAAATTTCAACTTTTAAAATCATCCTTAACACAAGGTTTTAATTCACAATATTAAATAAACCGGTAACATAATAATTGAATGCTAATTGCTATTACAAAAATATTTCAGTGCAGTAATTTGATACACTGGCCTCATTAAAAAATATTAAAATTAGCGCAATTAAATACATCCCATTCAAGCCATAATAGCCGCATAAAAATGCAAGTTACAAGTTTGAATATTTTAAAAGACGAAGTCGTTAGAAAACCTACAGCATCGCTGTTTATTTGACCATCGGGGAGGATGAATTTCCACTGACCAATAATATCTGGGTCCAATATCTCCCAGAGCAAACCACCAAATACTTCACACACTAATGTACCCAAGACAGGTATTGGTGGAACAAAAGATAAGACGTCATGAGTGTAATCTCTTAGCAGTTGGACAAATTTCGGAATGGCATCGATATATGAATGTTGAAAAGCAGTTACCAAGTCACCAGATTGCGATCCATTCAAATAATTGAGCGAAGAATTCTTCAACTCCTCCAATAATGCAATGGTATTGTTCATAAGATTTCCACAAAAGCGTATCAATGCTAGACACTCTGGCACATAATTATAACCAGCAAGAAACTTAAATAAGAAATTACCGATAACGCTTTGCAAGATTGTTAAATTAACTTGAATGGCCTGTTTCGCTTCATCTATGTTTGTGAAGTTTCCAACGGGTATAGAGCTTACTAAGAACGAAAGTGCTGGCCATATATTATCCTTTATCAGAACTGTTCCCACAAAGAAGAGGCTCCTCGGGAAAATACACTTGCCACAAGGTGGTGGTGGTGCAGCTATATTGGATATAAAACATGAAGAAATTCCTGTCAATTTTATACAGGGCTCAAATTGACTTAACACTACTTAAATGTGCTTCTTCGACTCAATCAAGGAGGTTTGAGTTATCATAGGAAGGGGGGGGGGCCCAAATTATTACATGTCGGATGGCTAGTGTTCCTCCATATACTGCTCTAACCTCCTTGATAGTTAGTAATAGGTGACAGGGTTATCTGGTCATCAGAAGGTCAATGCAAGGGTCAGTGGGTGAAGGCAGGGATGAAATGCTAGCACGCGATATTGGAGAGGTGATGGAGAGGTAAAATAATTCGTTAGCAACTTAATTACTATATAATTATTGTTATTACTACAACTACTGCATCACTGTGCAGTGTGAACAAAAATGTGACCCCAGATTTCATTATCACATACGTACATTGCCGTTTCTCGAGATGGTTGAAATTTGCTTCGCAACCAGCGACAACCAAGAAACTCACAAAGAAAATGGCTGACAAGTAGTTCATGGCTGATTTTGGGACAGAAGCGATACTGATATGATGGTTGCTGAAGTGAATTGCTAGATTAATATACACCATGGGCGGGATCAAAACGTATTCGTGGAAAATTTGACGGTCACATTAATAATTCTATCTGCAAGTACGTATATATCAAACATATTATCATGTGCTATGATGGCAAACATCAACAACACCTGGGAACATTATTTGTAGCAGCATTGAAAATGGTGTTTGATGAAGGTTTACATTCGCCATTTTGTTTCAATTGCAGTTACGTTTATTTTATGCAATATTCTTATTTAGCGGTGTTTTTAAAAAAATGTACACATGAACTGGAATCTGAATGTGTACATTAAAAAGGATGACATATTAAAAACTCTAGCTCACATAATGTAGTATTTGCTATCAGACATCTTTAATAAGTTCCATTTTAATACGTAGCGACAGTTTGAGGGTACATCTTAACTTTTACATTTGCTTTCGGAGTCCTCCAAAACACGTGACCCTATAATTTTTACTCATTGTTCCAAAAATGCATGAGGTGTCTCTTGACTTTATTAAATGAACAAGTTACATAATATCTGAATATTAATTCAGTGATAATATGTGAAGTATTTAAGTGCATAGTAAGGCACAACTCAAATTAGAAATACCAAATACTCTTGGAAATACCAATGCAAACCAAAACAAATTATGCGCGCTACACAGGAAAGAGTCCCCAACTGTTTTGCATTTTGCTACTATGAAAGACCTTCCAGCTCTTTGTCCACTGTAAAATTATATGAACAAGACAATGGTGATTGGAAATGAACATATATTGTAACTGAATGTATTTGTTCCGTAACCAAATGTTATTAGAGTTGACGTTGCGGCGCTTCTACCTACAGATAAGTGTTAAAGGAGAACTGTCAGTGAATTATGTGAAATTTCTAAAAAATGGCACACATGCAATATGCGTAGATTAAGCAATGAAATGGAATTGGTATTCAGATTTTCAGAGAAGCGTTTGAGTCTCGGACACATTCCCACATTTTGTACGGTAGCGCTGAACTTGTCGAAGAAAAGACTGTAAACGTCTCGAATGGATGTTAAAACATCCGAAAGAGCCTCTTTCAGCACGTCCATATCTGCCAATAAACCCATGTCCGGAAACGTACAGGTTCCTTGCTACAGACTGGCAAAGTGTGCCAGTGACAACATTCTGAACGGCAGCACTCAACTTGTCGAAGAAAGAACCGATATCGTTTCGCAAGGATGTTAACACAGCTGTACCGGCTTGTTGTAGGTCAGCTACGTTTTGGAAACTCCATTCATTACATTGCCTACTAATGCTGTAAATTTCTGAAATACTGGTCCCAGGTCATTCGCAAAATTAACAATGCCGGTGAAGTTTAAGTCCTGCGGAAGAGTACACGGAGTACACGGTGGTGGTACGGCTAATTTTGAATATAAAACATGAATGAATTACCTACTGTAAAACTTATGCTGGGTTCACACTGGTGTCCACACTTGTAAAATCCTTTCACTGCCATTGTTCAATTATTGAGTAATCGCCGGTGTTTTTGTAGAAACCGGACTGGTCAGAGAGTGGGACCAGCCACAGCAATTATTGAACAATGGCAATTAGAGGATTAAAATTGTCGAAAAGTCCCTTTTGTTAAAGTAAAGTAGACTCTGCGTTGGAGGTATGTTTCAATACTATTGGTGCTTGGATTGTCTGTGGGAAGAAGCAGCGATAAGATGGTACCACATACTACGTATGTAGATGCTTTAATATGTCTGCTACAAGTGTGAACATGAATGTGAACTGAATTTCATCCCTAAATACTTACCTCTTTTAGTTAGGCTTTCCATCCGTTCACTCTGTCGCGGCTTCAACTTGGCATCGCATTCAGCGACAACCACCAAACCCACAATGAGAATAGCTGACAAGAAGTTCATGATTGATTCTGGAGTGTGAACCTCAATCGACTGATGGTTGCTGAAGCGAATTGCATGATTTATATACAGAAATTGGCTGGGACGAATTAGTCCACGTGTAATATTTGGAGGTCACTTTGCCTTTAACATCGGCGAGAGCATCAAACATTGCCATGTCGATGTCATTCTTGATCACCACCTGGCAACATTATTTGTAGTAGCACTGAATACATATTCTGAAGCGGTAGGTTTGCGT
The DNA here is from genome assembly GCA_034696005.1 of Glomeris marginata. Classification (NCBI taxonomy): domain Eukaryota; kingdom Metazoa; phylum Arthropoda; class Diplopoda; order Glomerida; family Glomeridae; genus Glomeris; species Glomeris marginata. Next base: position 10,256 of record JAQFZQ010000411.1, on the reverse strand, counting down.
GGTAATGTAACGTGATGTCATTATTAAACAGCATTGCATTTTCACAAAGGTTAGCTTAATTGTCTATTGTCTTGCGGCTCCTGTGAGGATGTGTGTGTTTTAAAGGTGACTAGTTAAAAATGAATGATTTTAGATTTCGCCCAAACATCGCTAACAAAGAGTTTACACCATACCTATGTAATTGTAGTTTGAAGTTTGAGAATTTTCTGCTGAGTAGTTTCTTAGAAATTAATTGGAGAATCCTTGGAGGGCAAAATGGAGTTTACTGCATTCGGTAACGTGCGTATGACGTGCTAATGTATATGACCGATCCCGTACGGAATGCAGCAGTGGAGGTTACAGCATATTTAACTTTCCATCCTTTGAAATGCAGCATTGACCAATGACAAACTCATCGACAATCTGAAATGAGCGATCGTGTTTTCCAGAATGCAACTTGCGAGCAGATTAAATTTATTTTGTTTGAAAAACTTTAATTATATACAATGTCACATTGTTTAATATAGCAGGTTTTTACTGCAAGGACCTAGAGACCTTATTAAATAGTTTCCGTTGAATATTCCGCAGCCACATTGCAGTTTTCATCGCACGTGGATGTCCCGAAAATGCTGACATTGCATGCCCAGCGGGATCAATGTTTGAAACAGCATGCACTGAACATATAATTTCATATGGTAGGTTTGCATTATGACGTCATATTAGGCCATGGACCAATAGGATCTCTATCCGCCTCATCCACGGCCAATCGTGTGAGCGTGTGAGACCTTGGACAATATTAGTCCAAGGTGAGACGATGACGTCACAAACGGTTTTACCCTTAAGCCTATAAACCAGTTTCACTTCCAATTATGTTATTTCCCCAACAGAAAAAATTCAACCGAGCACGACCTTTATAATAAATAATGTTTCCAAGGAAGGTTAGGTCGTTTCGTTGAACCGGAAATGGCCGCCACTTTCCCTTGAAAACAACCTTCAAGGCCGGAAGGGGCTCATTTCTGAGCAAACATGCGGCTGATATTCACGATTTGCGTGTTAATTATACTTATTAACAGTTCGGAAAGTAGAGTTTACGACCGCTGTTCGCTCGCACGGGAATTTTACTACATTTATGGAGTCCCCAGAGAACAAATACCGCACTGTGAGTACCAAAAACCGCACTCGAAACCGAACCGTGCAATTATATTGCTCTGCGCAGAAACGCGCGCAACTCACGATCACGTGACCCGTACGAAACTCATTGCCGCGCAATAGAATATTGCACGATGTCGGTGCCTACGCAACGAAGTTGCGCGAGATTGTAACCATCGATCTTTTTCCCGTTTTAATTGAATTAAAATTACGTTATTGTTTCAGGGCTTTGCCTAGTTGATAAACAGACAGCATTCAATACCTCTGTTGTTGTTAGCAATGCGGATGGCAGTCGAAATCACGGATTATTTCAGGTAATTTGACGATATAATTTTCATGCAACTTTATTGCGCCGGTTTCCGTGCTGAGCAAGATTCGTAATGTAACGTCTATAGGATTAGCAGTGTTGCGGTGAAATATGTTGCACGCGATTGAGCCCCGTGCAAGAAAGTTGCGAACAAACGTTCCAAAGTTTAAAAATATGAAAAATTCTTACATTTTCCAGTTGAACGATCAATATTGGTGTTTTGACGCGAAGAAAACCTCAGGGCCTGGTTCAAACAACTGCAGACTTCCGTGTTCAGGTGAGGAATTTGAATTAAACCACGATGTTGTGATTTTTGAATCACGATGTTCGCAACTGATGTGACGGTTGTGAAAAAAATAACAGTAACTGGCAACACTTTTTTGAAAACTCGATTGCATAATGTTATGTAACTGTAAATAAACAGTATTATCAGAGTAAAATCACATTGGAAGTACTATTCGAAAACTTAATCTGACAAATGAGCTCATAATGCATATTTTAAACCTAATGTATTGACTATTTCGTAAATTATGATAGCGCCATCTCTTGACCTAATTTGGAATCGGCATGTAATGAAAGTAATTAATATGGGTTTTCTCGGGTTTTCTCATTTCTACTGACTTTTTAAAGGTTTCAATGATCAATAAATATAAATTGTTTCCGGTATGCCGGTGCACCATACAAGATAATCTATAATGTTCATTTCATAATTAATTTATAATTTATTAATGATTTTTAAAGCATTTTTCTTAAACGAATGAAAACCTAACTACCCACTTCTATATGTATATATTTAAATACTAGTTTCGTTAATCGGTTTAATTGTTAATTGTGCATCTAGCACTGTCCGATGACTACATCGGCGATGACGTAAAGTGCGCAGCACTTGTGTACACTCAACATGGACCAGAAGGCTGGTCAGTGTAATTTTTACATTTAAACCAATTAAAAAATGGTTCTTCTTCCCTCATTTTGGAGAATAAAATTCAAAACTAATTTACAAAATTGCGGTCTCAGGTACGTGTGGACCGCAAACTGCAAGGACCGCGACTTGAGTTTGTACGTGGAAGGATGCCATATTTAAGAATTCAAAATTCCCATGTATAATGTGTTAACATTTGTATTTTGAATGTTTGGAACACTGGAAATAAAATTGATATAAAGAGAAATGTGATATTCGTCCGTGAACGATGACTAGCGAAGCAAATTCTAATAATTGCTAACAAAAAATATAATGTGTTTGCATTAGAATTAATGAAGTAACCAATTAATACATGATAATGACAATGATAATAACAATAACAATAATAACAACAACCACTTGTAAAATGGGTGTTTAGCTCAAATGCCCTTGTTGCAGCTATTCACCACCTTATGTCTCAAAAAAGCACCGCAAGGGGTCACCCTTGTTCAAAATGGGCGTGTACTCAAGACAACAATATTTTTGACCTCGGCAAACTGGTTCTGACCAGACATTGTTAATAGTGACCACACCCATCTAGCTCAATCATCAACAGTAAACTCAGAAAACATTTTGGAAAGTTTGGGACATGACAGGAATTTTTGCAACGTGCATTTTCATATTCCTCACTCAACTTTCGCAAAGCCGGGTGTACGACCGGTGCGCATTGGCTAGAGAATTTTACTACGTGCACGGTATTGAGCATAAAGAAATCCCAAATTGTAAGTGTTATACGAGCAATTGTATGAATTGAAATGGTCTAAGTACTGTATAATAATACAGTTGTTAATGATCATTCAGGGCTGTGCCTTATCGATAAGCAGGTAGCGTACAACACTTCGGTTGTGGTTGTCGCAAGGGATGGCAGCGGAAATCATGGATTATTTCAAGTAAAGGAAGTTGAACAGGAAAATGTTCAACTTTATACGTATAACCTTGATAATAACAGTTATAAATTAATTAAATTTCCTATTTAAGTTCAACGATAGATGGTGGTGCATGGACACAAGCAGCGACAAAGAGCCTGGCGCGAACATTTGCAAGGTACCTTGTTCAGGTAGGGAATTCATCTTTTTAAAGACACTATTTACACAGTTTATAGGCTGATAAAAATGATGGTTAGATGGTAGGGAAATTACTATATGTAGGCATGCGCACGGAACAAAGTAGTTCCGCGTGTTTCTTGCGACAAGTCTAGCGCAAAATACAGTAACTACGCAGCACGAAGCCAATGCTTTCTGTTCATATTTCGCAGTCCTTAGTTATAATTGTTATCCAACTTTACTACCCACCCTATTATTTAAAATAATAATGCTTTTGTTGAGGCCCTTTCGCGTGTTTGGGTTCGCGGCAACGAGCCGCATCACGTAATGCCTTTATTTTTGGGTAAATGTTTGCGGTATTATTCTGCGTCAACCAAACAATCATAATTGTTATCAATTTAAAGTGTGGATGTGATGTCATATTATAATGAAATTAATCTGGGGGAAGAACATTAATGTTACGGGTTTTCGGCTTCGTAGCTATGACCGACGATAACATCAGCGACGATGTGAGATGCGCGGTGAGACATTTCAGTGAGCACCCTATCAATAACACGTGAGTAATTTCATGTTATTCATGTTTGAAACAGTCAAACAGTGCTACACTAACCTGAATTCAATAAGGGTACATTGTGTTTTCCAGGGAGATATATGTAAAATACTGCAAGGACAGGGACCTAAACGTGTACATAGATGGATGCCATATGTAAAAGTTATACTTCATGTAACATATGTTGATGAAAAACAAAAATAAAGATATATTACTCATCAAATTAGGAAGCCTATTCTAAAATTTCAACTCATTTGGACAAATAACTGCTCTGAAATAAATTATAGAAATTTAAATTGGCGAAGTTTGAACGTAGAAGAATTACGCAGGAGCGTCATTGATAAACACTGCCATTGGTTGAAACGACTCTGACGATCGACCTCCTTGGTTAAAACAATCCACAATAGGACATTGTGACGCCAGCGTTGTGACACCACCAAACTTCAAACACTAAACATTGTTTCCGGCAATTATTATATTTTGATTGTAGTTCTCCTCTGCAATTGGCCGTAGCTCCTTCAATAAAGTCTTTCTACTACAAATAACCCTTTCGGACCGAAGGAACACATCATATTCATTTTGATTCCTTTATAAATATTTTACGGCATGGTGCCCTTAAAGATTCTTTGTTCCCTTTGTTGCACAAATTCATTTTATTAAATGAACAAGTTACATTGCAGGGAATTATTACATGTTCATGACGTGTGCAGTAGGTGATTATAGAGCGAAAAGTTGCCTTTTGATCCAACTTCTTTTGTTGTTAATCATTCCCGGGACATCATATAGTATACAATTGAAATTTAACATTCAATTGAACTTCATAACTTGAGAAAACTATACGCCATTACACAAGCCTGAAAACCCTCCAGCAAATAGCGAGTTCACAAACCCGCAACTTAAAGCTTTAATTAGCTGGGTTAGGTCGACACCCGATAATCCTGGTATAGATATAGGTGGCAGGTCAAAATCAGCCAATATGCCGTTAATAACATCTGTAGAAGTTGGTCCAGATTGTCCATTCAAAGACTCGAACAGTAGGATGAGAGGTGCGGTCACCGGGCCGCTAGTGCTGGGGTCCAAGTGCCTCCAGACCACTGTAACCAGAATTGGGCAGGTTACAGTAACAGTTATAGGTAACTGCACAATAATTATGAGATCAGTTGTTGAATCTCTGAGCGTTTGGACTATTTGAGGAGCTGTACTGACTAATGCTTGCGAGAGGGCACTTAGAAGGTCTCTGGTTTCTGTTCCTTTCAGCAATTTGGGCCAAGTATTGATTAAGGAATCCAGCACAGCAATAACATTGTTCTTCAGGGTTTTGAAGAAGGTTCTCAGAGGAGGGCATGTCACCACGTTCTGAACGGCGACGCTTAACTTGTCGAAGAAAGGACTGACACCATCTCGCAAGGATGTTAAAACAGCCGTAAGTGCCTGGTTCAGGTCCTCTAGGTTTAAGAAGAATCCACCGAATACATCGCTTATTAATAATGCGAATTCCCGAAATACTGGTCCCAGATCTTTCGCAGCATCAACAATCCCACTTAAGTTGAGGTTCTGGGGGAGAGTACATGTGCCACATCGCAGTATTGGTGCAACTAATATTGGATGTAAAACATGAATGAATTCCTGTAAAAGATTATGCTGGGTTCAGTTCACATTGGTGTTAACACTTGTATATACCTTGAGCAAGGGTAAGAAGGGAACATCAGAGTCTATGGAGGGAGGGACAACCTTTTCCAAAACCCCCCACCACCCGCATTCCATTGGCTGGCAATCGAGAGGTGGTTGGCTTATGGGCGTGTCCTTATTAAAAATGGAATGAGCGGGTTTGAGGTAGCGTCGTTACTCGCCGCTCCCATTGGTGTGGTGGCCGTTTGCCCCTCCCTCCATAGACCCTATTGTTCCCTTCTTACCCTTGCGCAATGTATAGCAGACTATACTGCGTTTCGTTAGTAGCAACGATGATGTTGTAGGAAGGGTATCTGTATTTTGGGTATGATGAGGCGTGGGCTGGAGAGTCGTTCAGGGGAGGTATGGTTACCGGTATATCGGTCACTAGTTAGACCCTACCTTGAATATTGTGTGCAGGTCTGGTCCCCGTATTATAAAAAAAAGATTCAAGCTTTAGACGTATTCAGAAGAGGGCTACAAAAATGATCAGTGGGATGGGGGGTTTGTCGTATGCAGACCGTTTGAGGGAGCTTAAGTTATTTTCGTTGGAAAGACGTAGAATTCGGAGGGACCTGATTCAGGTTTTTAAGTTTATTACAAACATTAATTACCCTGGGGCTGAGTACTTTTTTCAGTTTGTTGGGGAGAGTAAGACAAGGGGACACCGTTTCAAATTACAGAAGCAGAGACCCCGGCTATTGATGCGGCAACACTTCTTCTCTCACAGGGTTGTGGATGAGTGGAACGGGTTGCCAAGTGAGGTGGTGGTGGCGCTTACCGTGGAAAGTTTTAAAACTAAGTTACAGATGCTTTAATGTGTCTGCTACAAGTGTGAACATGAATGTGTTCTTAATTCAATCCCTCCATACTTACCAGCCCTTTTCTCTACATTTTCAATGCGTCTATTCTCTTGCGGCTTCAACAAGGCATTGCATTCAGAGACAGCCATGAAACCCACAATGAGGATAGCTGACAAGAAGTTCATAGTTGGTTTTTGGATTATGAACATCAATCGAATGATGGCTGCTGAAGCGAACAGCAGAGTTTATATACGCCATGTTCAGGGACAAATAGTTTCCGTGGAATATTTGGCGGTTACATTGCTGGTTTCCTCCCACGTGGATGTCCCGAAAATGCTGATATTCTTGCTCGGCTGACGTCACACTTGATCAACACCTGTGATCTTTATTTGTAGTAGCACTGAACATATAATTTTATATGGTAAGTTTGCATGGTAATGTCATGTGATTTCTATTGATGTTTCACGAGGGTGATGTATACATACATGGTGCAACAAATGAGTTACATCGATGTGTATACAGAGTATTTGTATGTACAACCACTGAAGTTCTACCATCAATGCGGGAACTGTGCCACGCTAGACGCGTCATCTAGCGTGAACATGACGTTTGAGACAAACTCAACATTTGCAGTCATTTGCGGCAACATTTCTTCTCTCAGAGGGTTGTGGATGAGTGGAACGGGTTGCCAAGTGAGGTGGTGGATGCGCTTACCGTGGAAAGCTTTAAAACTAAGTTGGACGCTTTTTTCAATAGTATGGAGAGGGTATAGTAGGTATTTGATGGGCAACCTAGTTGGGCCAAGAGCCTGTTGTTGCCTTACGTATTGTATTGTCTTTTATTTTTTCCAAATAGAAAGTTTAATATTTATGGAAAATTCAAAATGTACGTACGCATGGAAGCCGCATGTCTTTGTTCAAGGCTAGTATAAGAAAGGCTAAGAGACTATGGGGTCATGTGATAGCAACTTGGTGGACTCACACTAGATGGCCGTGCGTTAAAAGCTGTGGAACCAATGAGCTCATTGGAGGAACCTTGCGGTTGAGATTCCAACCAATCAGCTCCTTGTTCCAAAGCACTGTCATCTACTGTGAGGTATACACCAAGTTGTTATCACATGACCCCATGATGTCATACTCTCTTAGCCTTTCTTATACTAGCCTTGCTTTGCTTTATATAATAAAAAACAATTGTCCCTCTAGATATTTCTCTAATTTTGGGAACTGTTTAATAACACAGACCAAAGCCACTGACTGGTGTAATGGCGGCTATAGTTACCACATGTTGCTTCGCTTATTTTGTTTGGAGGGGTGGGTGGCAGGAAACGGAACTGGGTTATTACAAGAATTTAAGTGGAAAAAGTCAGAAGTTGATCAGTGCCACCTCAGTGAACAGCAAACATGCGGCTCGTTTTCACCATTTGTGTTTTCGTTTTCCTTGCGGAAAATTCAGAAAGCAGAGTTTACGAACGTTGTAGATTGGCAAAGGAACTTTACTACGTTTATGGTATTGCCCATGAAGATATTCCGTATTGTGAGTAACTACTATTGTTAATTTAAGTGATTTAATGTGATACAGAGGAAGTGCCTCTTCCTCTTTCTTGAAAGTTTTGTGTATGCTGTGGTGGCGGCCATCTTGTTTACTGCCAATCCAAATAACAATATCAAAATTGTAGCTTGAATGCTAAACTAAATATCCTATTTGCAGCAAACTTTATATATAATGAACAAAAATACAGGGCTGTGCCAAATTAACGAATCGTCGGCGTACGACACTTCGCTCGTTACCGATAAAGACGGCAACCGCTTCCACGGATTAATGCAAGTAAATGATGCTACGCAGAAGAATGTTTAATTTAGTACATATATACATTTCATAACGATCTATTTAACTCTTCCACTATTCAAGTTTTTCAACAGAGGATGGTGCTTGGACCCGAACAGCGAAGACCTTCCCGACACAAAGATGTGCAACTCACCGTGTTCCGGTGGGAAATTAAAACTCAAATAAAACTTAATAATTAAGTATAATGTATATAGTTGAACTGAAATCTCGTATGTCCTCTGACATGTATAATTTCACAGCTTTGTCCGATGACAACATCAGCAACGATATAAAATGCATCACGGACTATATGAGAAAGAACCGTGCCACCACTAAGTGATAATACTTCAAATTTTCCTGTTTTGATAATATTACATAAGGGTCTACAATTAATTACAATGATAGCATACTGTTTGTTTCAGAGATCTGTTCGAAGTTACCTGCAAGCACAAAGACCCAAATATATACCGGTACCTAGACGGATGCAATATTTAAGAACTTTTGTATTCTGATACTACGTGAACATTTAACCATTTCTAATATCTTATTAGTGAGTAAAGCAAATGTCAAATAAAAATCTAATCTCGGGGAAAACAATCATTAACACGTGTAAAGTCTTTACATTTATGGTCACACGAAGATTTTTCTACAAGTAACAAGCTCCATTTGCAACACTATAGCTAATTTAGAATTGGGATTTCCACATATGGTGTCTATCATTATTATTAATCAATTAAATGATTGCACAACTTGACTTTCGTTTAAACTTCACCATTGGTCTACTGTCACTATGTAATCTAATTGACAACAGGTGTCAGTGTCAGTGTTGCTCAGTATCGGTCCAAGCTCAGTAAACAGCAGACATGAGGTCCATTGTCAGCATTTGCGTTTTCGTTTTACTTCTGGAATTTTCAGAAAGCAGAATTTACGAACCTTGTAGATTGGCAAAGGAACTGTACTACGTTCACGGCATTGAACGTAAAGAAATACCGTATTGTGAGTACAATTATTATATACGTATAGTGATGTGAACCTCGCTTTTTGGTTTCTTACAGCAGAAGTTTAAGAAACTTTTATAACTTTAATGACAAAGTTTCTTATATAAGATGTAACAATATTAAGTGGATACAAATACCCATTACTTGATATGCTCAATCCCAACTAGTATACCACATTTCACTCTCCAAGTCAAGGTCTACACCGTGGTCTACAAATTAGACCCTTCAGTTGACAATATCAGGGGTCCAGAAACCGGTTTACTGAAAGTGAGGTAATCTGTATTGAAAATAATATTGCGATGGCTGGACTTTTGCAGTTTGCTGACAATAGCCACTGTTTTCCAATACGTGTTGATTATAAGCGAGGTTCACTTTTGCTTATAACGTGGTTTTCTGCTAATTGTTATTATACCCTTTGTATCAGAATTTTATAACCAATTTGTATTATGAGGTATTATGTAATGATTACAGGGCTTTGCCATATTGAACGACGTTCGGGATACAACACTGCGCTGGTTTCCATCGATTATAGACGTTTACCATCCTACGGATTACTTCAGGTAAATGAAACTGCACAGACAAATGCCTTGTATACAAATGTAAAAATAGATGAATTGCGCTGACGTCAGACGTTCGATGGAGCGATCGGCAGGTTTTGTAAAATATGAAGAAATCACGCAAAGTGAATGAAGAAATGGAGTTAATGGAAAGCTTGTAAAATTGTATATATTTCATAAATATATGCAAACTTTCACTATTTTAGTATACCAACGAATCATGGTGCGGTAGCTCGGCTGATGAATTATTTCCCTTTAAAAGATATTGCGACCCTTCGTGTTCAGGTTAGCAATTAAAAACCAAATGTTAATTTTTCTGTATTGTGCATGTATTTATTTCTAATTAAAGGAGAAGTTCCAGGGTATTTTTGCTTATTTTTAATCGCAAAGACAATCATTTCCCTAAATTTGTTGAGT
>JAQFZQ010000410.1:0-34477 GCA_034696005.1 Glomeris marginata | reverse complement strand
GCGGTCTATTGGCCAAACCATGGCCTCCCCACCCCCCTCCAATTACAGTGTCCAAGCCTTTACTATACAGCCTTGATCAGCGCAAACGGATGCAGCTGATGATTGGTCGGAAAATATCCATGACGTCACAAACCCGGGTAGCAGCCGGAACCCTGTTATCCGTCTTTTTCATTTATATTGCAATGGCAGTGTAGTTTTCAAACATGGCCGTGGACTCTTCGGCGGAGATTTCTTCGTGGGATATTGTAGTGAAATGGAGCGGCAAAGAATATCGTTTAACGGACAACGGCGACATGAAAACTATATGCGATCTGAAAAAGCTAATTTACAGACATACCGGTGTTTTACCTGAACGACAAAAACTTCTTGGCTTAATGTTTAAAGGTATAATATTTCTATTTTAAAAGCTAATAATCCATTTTGACAATATGAAAACACATGTATGTTTCTTGTAAATCCAAAACGATCCTCACCTGACAATCAAATCCGATTTACCTATAAGAATTGCCAGTAAATTTCGGATTGTTTACATTGCCACTTTTGCAATAAAGTTGCTGATGTACATATTGCGTGCAATACCTCCCATACTATTACACTTAAGAAGTTGCACCAAAATGTATTGCATGCAAGAAACTTGCACTCCCTGCCATCCCACCTTATTTTTAATGCTGGAAAATATCAATGAAAATAATACATTGACTTGCAAGTCTCTTTCAGAAAGACAAAACCATTATTGTCAACATTGTAAAATTTATAACTATGTTGTGAATCTATAGTAATACGAGACATTTTTAAATAATTGCAGGAAAACCAGTGACAGATGATGTAAGTCTGTCCCAACTGAAATTAAAATCAGGAGTTAAAATAATGATGATGGGAAGTTTAGAGGAGGAAATAAGGGAAGCAAATAAGGAACCAGAAGACTTACCGGAAGTAGTGAACGACTTCGACATCGAGGAAGAAGAAGTACAAACTGAGAACAGGGAGGAATTTCTGGCCAAAGTGGACAAGAGGGTCAAAGAGTACACTGTCAAAACCTTAAATGAACCAAGACCTGGCAAAAAGCTCCTTGTACTTGACATCGATTACACTTTGTTTGGTACGGCTGCTTGCGAAACTGCAATCACAAAATACATTCAAAAATGTTTTAACACCAAGATGGCCGCCAATTTAAACAATGGACAATATAGTACATTAATCTATTACAGATCACTGTTCAACAGCACACACTGCAGCTGAGTTAATGAGGCCATTTCTTCACGAATTCTTAACTTCGGCGTACGAAGACTACGACATTGCTATTTGGTGTAAGTAGGTGTAAGTACCTGGTGACATTGCGGAAGTGGAATTCTAATGTTGGAATACATATTAGCTGCTACCAGCATGAAGTGGATTGAGGTTAAGATGAGGGAATTGGGCGTGGCCAACCATTCAGACTACAAGATTGCTTTCTACTTGGACAGCAGTGCCATGATTAGTGTTTACACCCCCAAGTACGGGTTAGTAGAGGTACAAATATATCACAAACCAACCCTAAACAATGAACATCAGCAAGTCAATTTGGATATATACCAAGTATACTTTTGGCAATTTTCAGGTGAAGCCGTTGGGAGTGATATGGGGCAAGTTTAAACAGTACGACCAAAAGAATACCATCATGTTTGATGATCTCAGAAGGAACTTCTTGATGAATCCCCAGAATGGTTTGAAGGTGCTATACTTCAATATGTGCAGTAAAATGATGAGGAATATGCGCAAGGCCATCCAACCTTTTTCCAATTAGTGTGATTTTTCAATGATAGCAGTAAATTTCAATTGAAAAAATTAATTAATAGAAATTATTTCCAATATTCAAGTTTCCTATACATTAACTACATATTAAATTTTGTATTATTGCAATTTCTTAACTGTGTAACACAGTTCATTCGAATTTACAACTTATTTTACAGGAAAATGGAAGATAGGCCTCAAATGATTGCATATTTATTATTACAGAAATTATAACATTTAATTTTTATTTAATAATTTTTCCTTCCCCACAATTTCATTGGAACATTTCCATTTTTACAAGCTTTTCTTTAACTTCACTTAGATGCCCGTCAGTTTGTTTGAAGCTGTGCTTCAATACTGAATTTACTGTAAAAGTGGTAATTAGCGCACCGCCAAATTTTCGCGGAATGAGTAATTATTGACACATTTCCCTGTGCTTTTATTTAAACGGGCAAGGGTGCATTTGTGTCCAAATTTCATTGACTTGTGACCTTTTTAAACTTTAGCGAGGTTTTAATTTTAGCGGAATGTCAAAGGGGCGCGAAACATTACCACTTTTACAGTATTCTTTTGCACATGAACTGATGGTATTTGTACTATGTGTTTGATAATGTTTCTCATTTGCAGATCAGACCATACAAGAAGGCCCACTCCAATAAAAGTACTGATAAAGAACTGTCAAAGCTGGCAAAGTACTTGAAATATATAGCCAGGTTGGAGGATTTAAGTCAACTTAATCACAAGCACTGGGAAAGGTGAATTACCTCAAAAAGATTGTTAAAATATCTGTTATGTATCAGTATTGAGGCTTTATTTCCATCCAGGTACAAGTCGAAAGATGATCCTAGTTGAGGAAGAGCCAAGTTAGCACCTGCTCAGGATTTCATCTTCCGCCAAGTCTGTCGTGTTCGCTCTGGAAAACGCGGGTCATCGAAGAAGCGGAGGAAAAGAAAAAAGACCTGTCAGAGTTTTATTAATTTGTGTGTCGTGCAAAAGGACTTGAATCGCGCATTGGCCATGCATTTAATATGTTCGTGTCTGAATCGTGTACGCAAACAAAATTGCCATTCCGCAATATTCCTCCCAATAAAAAGAACGTAAAAATACATTTTTCTCGTTGGCCGCTTCGGTATTTCATGATGGCTTCGGCATCCGGATTTCGCTATAGCTACATTGCTATTATCTTCAACACTTGTAACTATAACCGAACACTTTTGCCATATCGGTTTTATGACCAACGTCAAATTTTGCGTGTACATTTCCTGGAAAAATATACTGTTCACAAATCTCCAGCTTTCTTCTTGACAATAATGTCCTTGAGGTTCACTTGCACTCTCTCCTTTTTGGCAACAGGGACGGAATTCCAGCAAAACCTAAATTCGCATTTATTATAATTAGTATACGTATATGTTAAATCCTACTTATTTTCTTTTACAGGGTGTCTACTATATTGAATCCATTAATTTTTCAGGATTTCCATTACCATTTTACAAAAATTTCCATGGCTTAATTATTACAAATATTATATTATATAGTGAAACCTGTCTATGGTGGAAAATTTGACATGACATTGGACCATTGACAGCATTTGAATTTATTTTTAAACAAACCTTACTATTGTCAAAAAACCCGAATATGGTGGAAAATCTTTTCAGCTCCTTGATATTCCACCATAGACAGGTTTCACTGTATATTATAATTTAGTACAGATGAAGATTAACAAAAAACATTCCTTGAACAAATTGAGAATTCTGAAATATTTTTAAACTTCATAGTATGTTATTTTTCCATGACCAATTTCAAAATTACATAATTTTTCAGAATTTTCTATTTCCAAACTCCATGGTAGTTGACACCCTGTTCGATGCTACTACATTCATCAAGCAAAGCATTCACTTATAATACTAAATTAGAATGGAAATCATGAAGTACAGACCTCTTAAATGCTTCAAGTTCGCGTTCAGTCTCATCCAAATTGCCATCGTCGAGATCAATATCCCGCGGCAGAAATACATCATCTGCATCGTTACCATTTACATCCTTTAGTCAATTCCTCCACAAATAACACAGTTCCAACTTAATATCAGAATATACTGCTACCTATCGAATTCATATCTTCTCCGGTCTTCTTCGGTCCCCTCCTCATCTTCACCGAAGATTGCTCGTTGGCATCGTTCACTGAAGATCTAACAAAAATCTTCACTTTGTCGTCTCTCCTCATTCTGTTATCTTTTTCTTGCTTCCAGTTTGACTTGTTGCAAAAAATTGCACTTTCCACGTTATGGCTGCCTGGAAATGCATTCGTCAAATTCTCAATATTATTAAAATTACGTATACGTATGTTACCAACAGAAGCCAATTATTTCCTCCTTCATACCTTTGCTGTCTGCTTTATCTGATAAAATATCTGGCAGTGTGTGGTGATTATTTTTCGGCTGCACTTCCCCATTATGCAGTTGTTGTTGTTGTTGACCGTTGTTGTATAATAAGTTATCGGCTGCTTTGTACCCGTCCTTTACGTTATTTCCCACTACCTTAGTGGGCTTTACTTGTCCGGAGTTTGAAACCACCATAGACTTTAATGGCGACTTCTTACTCTTTCCATTCAACGCGCCGCTTTTAACGGTGTCCGCCGTGGCGACGTAAGTTTGCCGCTGCGGACTGTTCCTCCTTTTCACCTGTTTAACAAGCTTCTGACTATCAAATCCAACATCCACCTTGGTGCTTTCCTCACTGCTGTTTGATATCTTCTTAGCCGAATTGCAGTTTCTTACTGTAGGCTGAGACGGCTGTACGTTTTTGCCATTCTGCTCACACGAACAAATGTCAACTTTACACTCTATTCGCGTATTCAAATCGAAAACGGGTTTGAACAATGAGATAAGTTCACCGTTAAGTCTTCGCCTACAACTTCCATCTGTTTCTGCTTCACTACTTTGGTTCCTATTACTTTTTCCGGCTGGGATTTCACACCGGTCGTTTTGGAAGACAACTGTCTCTTTGGAAGGACTTCGTCGTTTCTCTTCGCTGGAAGCTTCACCGACTGAGTCTGCGCTTGAGGTTGCGATGGTTTACCACCCTGTTAGAGCAACACATTCACTCAAGAGTACACAACCCAATTTGTCAACTGCATTTTAGCAGCCATACCTCACACTTTACATCGTCCGCTTTAACAGGTTCGTTCACTTTGCATTTTCCTTTCTGCTGCGGCGAATGCGATTTCGGTTCGGATTTCACGGGCAACGTTAAGTTAACTTTCTTGATGATGGCCGTTTTCAACAGCTCTTCCACGTAAGAATCCTCTTCTGCTGATTCATCATCATCCAGGTCTGTCTTGGCCAAGATCTTCGCCAGCTCCAACATATGATGAGACTTTGTTTCCGCCTGGTGCGCGTATCAACACATTCTCTTCAAGTGGCTGATGACCCACCAATTCATCTATAGAATCAAAATGGAGCTCACTTTTTTCTGCTTCTGACGTTGTTTCTTTGCTGCTGCCGTTGCTTTATTTCTCAATTGCTGCTGGGCATCTTCGTTGCTGGACCCGTTTATAAAATTCAGAAGTACGTCCAGATCACGGCAATCCTCCATCGGCATAACTTTATTCATGGATGTTGATGTCTCGACCGCGTTGTTCTGATGAGAATAAATTCCATGAATGTCCATTTAAAACCGATGCAGTTCAAACAAATCACCTTTCTTTTCGTCAAACGCAGCCTCAGACGTTCCCTCGTCTCCGTGAAGCTGCGGTTCGCAGTAGTGAGGGAAGACTGCGCAAATAAAAGAAAATCCCTATTCAGAACAAACACCGCTTGCAAAATAATTTACAGATCATGAAGAGCTCGTACAGCATCGTGGCCGAACAAGTCGCAATAGCAGCAGTCGCAATGCTTGTTACTCTTCTGGTTGGACGTGGACGTGGAGGAACTCTGCTCCGAGCAAGAATCGTCCAGCCCGCAGTCTTCGTGGTCGCCGCCGTGGCACCCTTCGGTCGATCCCAACACCGGACACGTTTGCGGAAACTGCGGAAGATCCATCTGAGGTCTTACATCTGAAAAACACAGCATTAGTAAGTTACATTTAACCAACCAGTTGCATATCTTCCCCTCTGTTACCGTTAAGATTGCAGTTTCCCCGCGATGCCGAGTGCAGCGTCAAGCCCGACGAACCATCGCTGACACCGTTGAGTGTTTCTCCATCTGCAGGAGTCCTAGCCGGAGCGAAAGCAGCCTCATTGACCTCCGATGCAACCGCGCACCTCTTCGCAAGATTGGTGACACCCGTGTCTTCCTGCCCCGGGACACTTTCTCCAACGTTCTGACTGTGACCTGGCACCGCGTGCAACGAGTTTCTCATGCACGCGTGCAGTTCGTTTTCTGTTGGACAATTATGCTCAACGGGAGAAGATGGTGAGCTATCCGGTGTTGGATCCGGGGCAACCAGGGCATCTTGTATATGCGACAGGGCCACGTCCGATTGGCAGAAAGCGGCGGCGGAAGAGTTGCACGCGCTTGCGTTAGACAGCACGGAACTTGGGACACCAGTATAAATATCACCAGCATGGCCTGTGCTATACTTTCTTGGGCTGAGCAGTAACTTGGCACTATCGTAAGCATTATCCAAGTCCAAGTAGGTATGGCAAAAATGATCCTGCAAAAGAGAATTATGTTCATTATACAGTCGAACTTCAATAACCGAGGAAAAACTTCCGGTTATTGGAAAGTTTATTTCAGGAAGTAATTCAGTTTATATTCTATAAACTTGCAAGAATTATATTAACAAGAGAGTTGACACTTCATTAGTCACTGGAAATGATATAGACTCACTTGAAAGTGCGATGGATGCGCGTCAAGCTCAGCGAGCAAGGCATGTTTGGAGCGCGTAGGCAATGGAAAATGTACACCGTAAAGGCGAGGATTGGCCATGTGCAGACCAGAATGGGTGAGACCGGAGTTCAACCCGTGAATGTGAGGGTAGAGGTGGAGTGCCGCGGGCTTCGGCGGCACCATCACGGGCGACGGAAGCGCGCGGTCACCGTGTTGCACGCACGCGTGACACTCGCACGGCCTCTCTTCCGGTTTATTTTCCTACAAACACACCGTTTCAGTATCAAATTCATCTTCAACTCACTTCATTTCTCATTCGTTACCTGCGCAGTTACCGTTTCCGTCGACACGGACGAAGCCGAACCGTTTCTGAGGTTGGCCGCCACAGTTTGCGACGACTGCGTGCACCCTTGGCACTGACAGACGTGCTGCGTGCCGGTCGAGGAGCTCTGGCAAATAATCTCCACACACTGATCGACGCAACGACAAGCCGTTCCCACAGCTCCTTCTCCTCCTCCTCTTGTATCGACAGCTACCTTCGCTACTCGGCTCACGGAGGAGCATTCTAAAGGTTGAGGAACGTTGATGCAAAAGTTACGCCGCCTGCTGCCCTGTCCGGCGAATTGGTTGCGAGTCTCGCCATCACTCGTCGACTCGGAGGAATTGCTTCCGCTGCCCATTGCGTCGGACAGAAATGAGCATTCTTTGTTTGCAGTAACACCATTACTGGCAGATCTGAAAAATTTAGCATTTTCTTACAATCTTATACTCATTAAAAGTACAGTTAACCGTTTTCCAAAATGTTTAACAAAATGAATTTTATAGTATTTATAGCATTTGCAGGATTTCACAAGTAAAATAAAATCGCAGTATATTTCCAGGCTATCCAGTTCAGTATAGACACCTTGCAACTTGTTTATTTGAGCTTCGTTTGGACCCGCAATTTGCACACTTCCACACGAATTTCCACGTACCGACGATATGAAAATTTGTTAAATTGCAATTTCAAGAAAAACACTTACAAAGAATCGTCCAGAATTTCCAGATTGTTCACAACAGAAGAAAGGAATGATGGGGGAAGATACTGAGTTGGACAATCGTACGAGAAAGCTCCCGGAGCGATGCCGAGGTCGACCGAATCCGACGGGACGGGAGACTGCGGCGAAGCTTCGAGCGGAGTCAGGACACCGCAGGCTAACATGTGCGAAAGACTGCACTCGTCACATGGACACCTACCATACAATATTAGCAAAATCAGATATCTGGTACACATGTATAAAAAGTTTCATTATATAGCATTTATGAAACCTGTGAAGCTGCGTTCCCGACTTCTTTAACACCTGTTGCTCCAACATAAGTTTTCGATGCGCTCTAAATATTTCCCAGTCTTCTTTCAACATTCGTTGCTTCGCCTTCAGTGTAGCCTATAAATTAAAACGCCTTGTAAAACAGGATAACAAGTAATGATGCCTGAACCTAACATTCAATTAACATAACCGTGTGATTGAAAATAAAATTTACAATGAAAAAGACTATCACGCAACTAACTTGTTCATCTTTAAATTCTTCAATCAGCTGCTCGGCATCTCTCCAAATCATGGCAATAACAGGCATTTCGTTTTCTAGTTTAAGATATTGATGGAATGGACACGTTACTATCTCATTACTGTAGTCAACAGCTGCAGACCCAACCCTGAAAACAGGTAACAGATGAACGATTAATATTAAAATATAATTCAGCAGTAAGAGTTATTTAATTAGTACCTTAATTGAGTAATGACGCCGGGAAGTATATTTTGTATTCGGTGATCAGCGTACACGTGTATCTGGAACAGGCAGCGGTTCATCAGATCCCACGAAAGGTTGAACCGCTTCAGATGCTCTGTTTCCTGCGAACACATGTCACGTATTTCAATATTGTTCAAATTGAAACAAAATCACAGGTTACTAATTCGTACCAGCTGCTTTAACGCAGGTGTAGCTTTTTTGGCAGCGGCACACAAGTTAGCGTAATGATCCATCAAGATGCTGATGAACTCTTGCGCGTGTTGAGGGCTGCTTCCACTCGCTGCGAGATGCTTCAAAAGGTCCAGTTTAATCTCAATGACAAATTCACGCAGCTGTGATTCCAGGCGTAAGAACAGCTGATGCGGATCGCGCAGAATTAACCTAAAGTATTCAAAACAGGATATTGCAATGGACATCAACTAGTTTGCACGTAATAATATACATACTAATACATAAAAAAATACAAACCTGTGGACTAAATCCTTCAACTTGCCCAACTGAGGCAACGCTGCCGCATCCTTCTCACCTGCCAAACACAAAACAGACATCTGAGCACAATTACCAACATTTACACACAACTCTCAGCAGGGATACCTCCTGAGCTAACACCTGATTCTTGGTAAAAATGCCTGATGGCATGTCTTAGTTCCATCCACCAAATATGAGACTGCTCGGTGTCTCGTTCCTGTTCAGCCTCCATTTCCCTAATGCAAAAACCAGGAAGTTCAGAATAATTATTGGGAATATTACCATTTGAAATGAAGCCGGTTGGAATTAAGGCAGACCATCACCTTCTTTCCAGGCACGTCTCGCAACTGCACGAACTACTCGAAGAGTTCGTTTCGGAAATCACGGTCTTCACCGTGCTCACGCACGGCAGGTCAATGTTAACTGCTTGGAGCAGCAAATCAGCAGGCTATATGTCATACATAAAATATCTTTTGTAATAAAACATAACAAGGGGAGTGTAGTTTGCAGTTACAATGGCTCGTACAATCCTTCTTAGATCCAGACTGTCCCAACGTTGATCATCTTCGACACTGCGCTGGCATTCGGTGCATACCCATAGAGGATTAGGAGGCAATTCGGACAAATCGCACGGCACAACACCCAATTCTTCGCAGCTCAATTCTGAAATGATCAAAGACAAATAGATCAATAGGTGTTGTATATCAAATACAAATTTATAAATTGTTTTTTCCAGGGATTTTATACCATTATTAGTTGATGAGGCGGTTCTCTGCCTTCGGCACAGAAGACAGCGGTCATCTCCCATGTAAGGATTTAAAGTTCTTGACAATGTAGAGTTGTATACACTATCTTCAATGGGCTCAGTGAACTGTTTCATTGGAGATGCAGTCTGAAATAAATAGGTAAGCATAATATTAGCACATGATAAATTAGTGTTGCAACTGGTGGGAGTTTTTAAAAAATCAAAAACACGTGCAGGGTGTCAACCAATTTTATATTCCAGCATTATATAAACATTATTTCTTCATCTTCTTCATTGTGGCTCATAAAATTAATCACTCGCCTCATGTACCAATTTCCCAGAAGCATTTCGTATTACTGAAATATCCAAAAGACATTGTAGATCGATATTATAAATGTAATTCCCACTGTTCATGGAAATACGCCACATTGGCATCTTGCCAGAAACACGGTTCAATGTTTTCATTTACGTCAAAAATCAGAAAACTCGTTTAAAATCCAGTGTTTCACGTTAATACACAATCCATCTGTCTCTTTGTAATAATAAAAGAACTTGAAAACATACAAAACGCATGTACACACAGCCTACACACACACACAAACACATCGTGCACGTTCATAATCATTTCAGGAAAAAATCATATTTAGGCCTATTTTCGCGAACGAAGCCAGTTTCAATGCGGTGCAAAATGTCGGCCTAAATTTTCGAAGCCTCAGAACAGGGAAATGTAAATTTGAACGGATGGTGCATAGGAAATTATGAGAGGGTTGTGCGGTGCTAAGAAAATCCCATACTTACGAAGATCTCTTTGCTTTTAGCGACTTTTGCCACCTCGGTTGTAGCGCAGTCGACTTTCTTACTTTTTCGTCTTTTCGCTTTCTTCGAATCACCGGAGCTCATTTTACAGAGTTTAACTCCCTTCCAACAACGTTAACGTCATTAAATGGCAAAAAACCAGACCGATGAACGTTGGCAGTTAGTTAAAACTGCAGCTCCGTGCTCTGATATCAACGCAGAGGAACAGCCGTGTAATAAAAGCCAAAATGGTGGGTCGATGGGGAATCGACTGCAGCTAAGCCCCGCCTACGCCCTAATCCAGCTAGGACGAAACCCGTTTGTGATTGGATACGTCCGCCCTGTGCGGTACTGCGAACGTAGTTCAGCCAATGATCGTGTATCTAGAACGATGAGGGATAGTCGTGGGGGTGGGATCTCGATGCTGATCGGATTTTTGGCCGTTGTATGATAAATATTCCCCATTGTCCTCTATACATGGGCTCCGGTGTGTGTGCGCGATTGCAGACAAACAATCTACTGCACTCCAGCAACAATTTCCTTTTTAGAATCGGTAAACTGCATCAACAGAAAGCGGGCATTTAACCCTAAAATCTTCATATCTCATTATAACGTGGTGCCATTTTTTTTTAAATGCTTAACATTCCATTGGATTAATTTTATTAGAAATTAAATATGCAAAAACAGTCTTGGCAAAACTTGCAAATGCCTATATTAAAAGATAAACATGGCTTGCAAAAAGCAATGAATATTAGCAAGAGTACTATTAGTAATTAAAAACTGTATAAATAATTTTCCTTTAGATTTTGCAATTTTTATTTGTAGATAATGATGTATGAAAATTTGTTTTTGAAATAAAAAGCCGAAAATTTGTAGATTTTAAAGGGCAATTACATTCTGTAAAAAACAATTAATTAAAGCCTTGATATTAATTATAATAAACATATACAACCAAAAATTCAAATTAATTTGATTTAAAATTGTGAAATAAGAAAAGTTTGCACTAGCTGATGTAATAAAATGGATAATTGACATCTGTAATTGGATTATCATAATCCTATGAAATCCATCCAGTGTTTGATAATTATCACAGTATATCAATATAATGGGAAACTGCACAGAGTCCAGCAATTCATACTGTCCAATTCAACCAATGATCTTTAATACTAATACTCTATACGTATTCTATCACTCCGTTTGTGAAAAATAAATATGTAAGTAACAGCAGTACAGAACATTCCGTAATATATTTCTCCCCTAAATAAATTATTAAAGCTTAATTTTTACGGTGTAACTTTGATTTCCTGTTTCTGGTTCCTTTCACGGCTCCCTTCTTGGCAGCTGAAACAATGCCTTTAAATTGGCCTTTAAACTTAGCCTTTTTCCTGAAAACAAATGTACCAAGAAAATATAAATCACCAAAAGGTACATTGCACACATTTGCACGCGACATAATACGTACCGTCTATTTAGAGCTTGAGTATTCAGTGGCACGTAAGCATATGGATCAGGTTTTCCAGTTTTCTTAACATCCCCTCCAGCTTTCTATTTTCGTAAATAACATCAGATGAAAAATTAGTGCATATTTCAAGTTATTGAAAATATAACACAACGAAGCGAACTCACCTTTGCGCGATACACATCGGCACCGAAAGTGCTCGCGGCTTTCGTTGAACTGGTTGAAATGGGTCTGTGGATGCCAGTGCCACCTGCTTGGTATTTATTAGCCGATTCATCATTGTCCTCTTCATCATCACTTTCTTCATATCGACGTTTCTTTGTCTACAATTACAGACAATACAAAGTTGAATTACAACATCCTAGTTATTGTTAATATTAAATAATCAGCAATACCTTTGAAGGTCCTGCCATTGCATTTATGATTTCATTAGCTGAGAAATTAAGCTCTTTTTGCAAGTCTTTCTTCTTCACATGTTCATTTTCATCATCAAGTATTACGATACGGCCATCCGCTGCAACTTTGAAGTCGTGATGCGAAACTTGAGATTTGGGATTTTCTCCAGGCTTCGAAGCTAAATAATGCAATGAAGTTGTGTTATAATATTATATATAACAGGATAGGTCTAAATTACAGTACTACCTAAAACTTTCTGTGCCGATTTAGGATCCAGCAGATCCACAATTTCTTCGCCATCTTCTTGCAGCCAAGCGGCATTTTCTTTCTTCTTTTGTTTTCTTCCTTTTACAGGTACATCATCATCCTGATCTTCATCCGTTTCACTATCAGAATCTTTAAGCAGCTCTTCAATCCTGTGACAATAAACTTGCATTAAACATACATAAAGTTATGACAGAAGAAGGCACATGAAAACACTTTAATTACGTTTGTGGTTTTGAAGCAATGCTGTAAACACCAACTTCGCTTTCAACTTCTTCCTTTTCATTTGGCACAATTTTCTTCTTCTTTCTCTCTTCTTGTTTCCTGATGTTGTTCAACATTTTACAGTATTTCTTTGGTGTGAATTTCAATACCATCTCGAAACTGTAAAATAGCATTTAACAGTATTAATATTGTACATAGTGTGTATGTTTTACCTTAAACAGATTAACACACAAGTCAATGCTTAAACATTGGCTTAACCTACCCAAACTTTTTAATAAGCCGATGAAATATGCGTTTGACTTTCAACCGGAAATGTTTCTGGCAGTCTTCTTTCATTGACGTTAAACTCTTCACTAATTTTTCTGCATGTTGAGCCAGATCAACATCTGAGAAACTGGCAAGTAGAGACTTGACAAAAATCAAAGATGAATGAACAACATCTCTTGATTTCAACGACATCACCGTGCATATTCCTTCAACCAATTTTGACAGCAGGTCAGTCGTAAACAATCCTTTAGGACAACAAAACTGCATTAGCTCCTTTTTTACTAACTGCTACTGAAAACTAAATGAAAATACCTTTAAATTCTGCAACTAGCATGCTTAAAGCCAGCACAGTTGCACCCATCATGTGCAAAGATCCCGCAAGCCCAGCGAACACAACCATCACATATTCCTTCATGATTTCTGTCACATAATTAATACCATTAACTGACCACTCATATCAGTAAGAAATGTACCGATGTTCTACCATGAGGTGGTCTTCCTCCCCAGTCCAGCAGCTTCTGACCAATTTCTAATAAAAGTT
This sequence comes from Glomeris marginata, assembly GCA_034696005.1. NCBI lineage: Eukaryota > Metazoa > Arthropoda > Diplopoda > Glomerida > Glomeridae > Glomeris > Glomeris marginata. The sequence continues at coordinate 20,933 of JAQFZQ010000410.1, read as the reverse complement.
TGGCCGCAACCGAACGCGCTTTGATGGAACTTTCTTTGGTGCAAAGAATAACCTGTAATTACAATTACACTCCATTAAACCAAGGATTAAACTTCATGAAATATTCATTAAATTGCAAGTTTCTAAACAGTAATCACCTCAGGTACGACAGTCATCATGTTGTGCTTGTTATCTTGAGAAATGCGCGTGAACAGTAAACTCAAACATTGCAACCGTGCCTATAAGATGCAACACAGTCAGTAAAAACAAATACTATAAGTATAAATAATAGGTACTGTATTGTGCCATATAACATTGACCATGATTAGTTTATATCGAATTGAAACAAAAAATATTTGTATTAGAGTAAACCTAAGCCTAATGTTGTGATGATTCAACAGTTTATATTTGACCAAGGATTTGACACAATACAGTGAATTACATACTGCTTTTGATGAAGGAACAACAGAAGACATGGAGTTGGTCAAACTACTTAACAATCCTTCAAACGAGTTATTAACAAAACTTTCGCATGATTCGGATTTCGTTGAACAAAGTTCTTTGAATATTGCATATGTCTTCTTTTGCAACACACGGTCCATGCTCTAATAAGGAGACAATTATTAGTAACTATCATACCATCAAATCAGCAATGGGAATACAACCTCTATGTTAGCTATGGAAGAATCGTAAAGTTTTCTGATGCGAGGTTCATCCACGTACGACAGCAGAGCTTGCGTCAGGTCCAGAACAGAAAACCTTCAGAAGTTTGGACACAATAAAAACCAGATTTGTGCACAGTACAATTCAATATCATTAATACATACCTAACAACCGGATTGAGATCTTTGTCATCTAACTTTTCAAATGCTTTATCAAACAAAGTTTGACATAGCTAGCATACAAAACAAATGTATTAGAATATCATGTAAACTTCTGCAAAAAGCATCATCTAATATATTTACTTCGTCAGGAGTTATCTTCAAATAACATTTGATCGTATCTAAAATGGCAAGATGGAGTTTATTATTTCTTTCCGCCTCGTCTTTCGTGTACATGTTGAACAGAATAGGCAAATAGTTTTTGGCGAATTTTCCCAGTTCTGACCTGTTCGTTGCTGAAATGTAAAATAGGGACATTAATTATAGTATCATTAAATTTAATTTATTCCCATGTTATCGACTAACTAACCATTGTCTACATTCTTGCAAATCAGCATTCGCAACGAGCTAAGCACATCCAGACATATTTCAGGATTTTCAGTGAGTGCCGTTCCCAGGGTTTTTGCTATACCTTTAAATGACTTTTAAAGAAATAATATTAATAGCTGCATAAATGAAGAAAATACATCACTTATATTGTTCATTCTAAAACCTCACTTGAGTTAGATCAGTTGGGCAATTGCAGAAACCCGGAAGCATTGACCAAATCTGTTGCTGAATAAGATTGTACGTCTTCGATTGCGCCATTCGGCCATCTTTGTTGCACTGAAGAGCTAAATAATAAAACATATTGCCAATAAAAATTAAATTCAAAACAAAATCCTTCATTATAAACTTGCTTACATTGTGCTGCTACAGCATTAGCCACAGGAAGAAGATATTGAGTGAAAAAGTTGAGCTCCGTGTTGCTCACGTGATCCCGGATGACCGGTAAGAGCCAACTACGAGGAAAGTCCCATTCGTCCCTGTAAGGATTAAGCACATTGTAGTAATGCCAACTTGGAACTACATTTCAATTCAAATAACTTACTTCTTCATTGAGAATTTTAAAGGCAATGCTTCCAACACAACCTTAGGTCCCATGAACCGTATAGCTTTCCCAAGCGCGTAGTCAACTTCATTCGAGTAAGCAAATTGTGAACTTTCACGCAATTCTGCCAGTGTCACAAGACTCTGCTTCATAATGGAAAAGCAACTGCTTCCAAGAACCTCGTAGAACACGGCGATAACATGGAGGACATGTTTCCACGCCGCGTGATACTGAAATGTCAAACATCCCGCGACAGCGTTGAAAGTTTTGTGAGCAACAGATGAAGGTCCTTGCGAAGAAAGCTCAGATGCAACTTGATCAGAGTGATATTGCAAGCAGTCGTATAAGAAGCATTTTAAAATGCTGGAAAAAGCTGCAAGGGCTTCTGGTTTTTCCGACAGCCAAATTTTGGTACAATTTGTGAAGAAGTAACCGAGATGCTGTAGACATAGCGCGGGGTCCATTCTGATACACAAAACATTGTTTCTCTTTAATACACTTTAATACAGTTGATCTTTAATGTTGTTCCCAGATAAAGACAAACCTTAGTAAGTTGAGGTGAGCTTCTTGGACAACGGTTAACCACGCCAACAGAGGCTGAGCATCGTTAACCGATGGTTGGAAATCGTACAATGCCTGAAAAAGTATTAAAATAAAGCTTATGAATGAAGCATATCCTTGTTGGACATGTCATTATCGGACAGGTTACATTTCATAAATATTTTGTACCGTAATTATTTGCGCGTTCAACTCCGAAGTTAGGTTTTTCTCGCTCGGCCGTGAAACGAACATGCCGTGAAGAGCTTGCAAGCATGATGATGTCACAAGCTGTCATATAACAAATTCAAAACGTCAATCATAAACATGGTTAGCCATATAGTTAACTAACAAAAATTAAATTTACACACCACATTGCCAAGAGTGAGCAGCCGAAGTATAGTTTCGCAGCAAGTTTTCACGTGATTCCGGGGAAACGAAGACAAAACATTCTTCAGTAGATTAAGCACGTAAAGAGTCACAGCTCCACCAGATTCTACAATAATCAACAATAATGTTAGATCAAGAAAAGTAGTTGGAAGGAATTAGACATCATCACCTCTGCATTCTTCCATCTGCTTCACGCAAAACTTCGCGGTCTCGGGAGCCGCCGGATGATGTGCGGGAGCATTTGAAGACAGCATTATAACACTGCCTTTAAGGATGGTACAAACTGCATGTTGTGCTGCTTTCCTAATCTAAATATCACCACATTCTTTAGAATTGTTTAGACAGATGACTAGAAAAAAGTATGCAATTTTATAAACATTGTATACGCACTTTGGGTTGATAATCGGTGCTAAAATTTAGGATGGCGAGATAGATTTGAATCGTGGAAGAATTAGCCCAAATAGCTGATTCTTGGGCTCGTAAAAGTATAGAGAGGCATCCTATTAGCTAAAATAAACAAATGAAACGTAAACTATAGGAATGATTGTAATAATAATATAAAATAAGGTAAACGTACACCGTTGACTAAACGTGGGTTATTGGATGTCATGTGATGAACTAACAAGTCAAAAAACACTTTAGATGCTTCTGAAAATTTCACTTTCAAGACTGGAGCAGGTAATCTGCGAAGAGAAATGAGTACATTTAATGGTGCATCAGTTAAATAAACAAGATCCATGTAAATGTAATTAAAAATACCTTTTGATCACTATGCCAATTAATGTAATGCAGGCAGAAAGTACTTCAGGGTTGTTTTCCAAAGGCTCCAAAGACGTCATCTATTATTTCATAAGATAACCAAAAAACAGGAAATAAATCTTCAATCAAAAACTGAACAATATCATATTTATTAGTATTGTTTGTAATATATTAACCAATGCAGCGAAATATTCTGTATCCGTTTCTTTGCCACCATGATTCTTTATTATTTCAGTGACTGCAGCTAAAACTGCCAACATGGCATTGTGATTTGCTGAATTCGGCTCCCAATGTTTCAACAACCTAAAAATACGTACATTATAAATAAACTGATATGCAGTCATTTTATAGGGTTTAAAGTTGCATTTATTATTATTTTTTATACCTATTAAATGATGGATTTGTGCACTGGGTCCATGCAGTTGCCTGCGTGTCAAATGTCTTTGCACCAATACTGACTACATCATCTTGAATGAGCAAATTGCTATCTTCACAGTTCTGTACGGCATCGTGTTTGGCCAAAGCATTCTGCGTCAATCCAGATGGTCCTGAATTCAGAAAATTTAAATCAGGCTTATTTTGGACACGATGAACGCGAACAATTTAAATAAACTTACCAGTGCCGTACTGGAAAAATTTGCTTTTCGCCATTTCTCTGTGTTTTTTCGTGATTGGATTCGAACTGCTGCTTTGCCCTTTTGCCCATCTTTTACCGGTCCCTTTCGTTGATTTTCGAGACACACGTGCTCTTCCACCGGCCATTTTTGCGTGGATTGATCGAGAATACCGGTTGCATACCGGTACTAACACCGGTACAGTTCGATACATCGAATTGCATGAGCGCCACGAGCGCCATCTCGTGATTGAAATGGGAATTTGGCGCCAAACCAGCGGTTGCCATAGCAACGCATCAACAGCAACGATGGATTTCGAGGACTTTCATGAAAACAACAGTAAAAGTCGTGTGTTTTCTTCAAACACTCCCGAAATTGCGAAAAATGAACCTTGTATGTTAGGTGTTGACGAAGCTGGTAGAGGACCGGTATTAGGTGATTTTAAACCCTTTAAACTCTGTCAAAAAGTTCGTATTTGAATGTATATTTTTTAAGCCTATTTTACATTTTCAGGACCCATGGTATATGGGATATGTTTTTGCCCTTTGAGTTGCGCTGATAAAATGAAAGCCATGAAATTTTCTGGTTTGTATTAAAACATACACTATGTTTCAGCTCTCAAAAGTAATGTATATAAATTGTTATAATTTAATTAATCCAATTTGCAATTTGCAGATTCAAAAGTTCTGACTGAAGAACAAAGAGAAAATATGTTCAAAGAGATTGCTAAAAGTGACCAATTCATGGGTTGGATGTTAGAAATAATTCCTGCAAATGTGATAAGCAATAGTATGTTAAGAAGGTTTGTTAATAAATTGTTTAATATGGTATAATATATATAATTTTAATTGTTAAATTTAAATTTCTGATATATCTTCCAGATCCAAATATAATTTGAACCTAATTTCCCATGATTCTGCAGCAAATTTAATTAGCAAAACTCTGGAAAATGGTGCAAATATTACAGAGGTATGCTGTTGATTGCAATATCACTAATTTGTATCCATCGCAATTACATAATAGTAATTATCAAATGTTTGTTTTTATTATAGGTCTATGTTGATACAGTTGGAGATCCAATGAAGTACCAAGAAAAGTTGTCTAAGTTATTTCCCGGAATCAAAGTAACTGTTGCCAAGAAAGCAGACTCCACGTACCCTATTGTGAGCGCAGCCAGCATTTGTGCCAAGGTTCTTATATTCTACAATATACATTGAACTATAATTTGAACACTGAATATAACAACATAAAATATCAAAGGTTGCACGTGACAACATTTTAAAATCTTGGAACTTCAAGGAAAATGTTGGCAATGAAGAAATAAACTACGGCTCTGGATATCCATCAGGTACATGTTTGTAGTTGGAGTTTGACATCTTTGCATTTTTTTTATTTACCCTTTTCCTCTTATTCAGATCCACAAACTAAGGCTTATTTGGCTGAGAATATTGATCCAGTATTTGGATTTACACAGTTAATTCGTTTCAGTTGGTCAACAGCATCGAAATTGTTGGAGGAAAAAGCTGCACCAGTTGTATGGTAAATATTATTTATATTTATAATTATTCTAGATGCTAAATTAATTTCTATGTTATTATAATTCTTATTAATTCATATTATAGGGAAGAAGTGCCTGATGAACATGAAAGCAAACCCGTTGTTTCCGTTCTGAAATATTTTAAAAGATCATCTAGCCCGCCTCCAAAAAAGATGAAAACTCATAGTTTTTTTGAACACAGAATGCTTAATCCAGTGAGCAATTTTTGGGAATAAATTGTTTAATAAATTGTGATTTTGATAACATTTTTATATTTTCGCATTGTGCACAATTTTATATGACAATATTTCATATTAATAAAAGCTGCAAGTACATTTTGTTTGTTTTAGGTTTCTTTACGTTACGTTAGGTTAGGTTAATTATAATAAAACTGAAAAAAAAAATGGTTATAATAAAGATACTTAGCAGATGAACACCTTGCTTTAGGGAAAAATATTTGCATGCGGCGGCCAGTTCGTGGGGCGGTGAGTCAGCGGCGGCGAGATGTCGCGCTTTGGTGCACCGATACAATGACCATTGCAATGACGCACCAGCAAGAGGAGTTTGTTAAAGTTGCATACGATGCAACTGTATTGCGCAGCGTCAAACTTCGCGAGATACTTTACGATGTCACACGCTAGCAAACCAGTAAACTGATGCAATTATATTGCACAGAAATCAGTTTCGCTCAAGACTGTTGCATACGTTCCGATTTGAGTTAAATCACGTGGTTAAATATCGGTCAAGTGGGAGTCAGATGAACGGAGTGGAATATTAACGGAATATATTTATTTATTAGAAACGATAATATATTATCGTCAACAGATACAGGTAATTGTGATTTATCGTGCTATATACGAGTGAATTTAATGTGTCTTAGTCTGCATAAGTCGCCGCAAGTTTTAATTGCTATTGAAATTGAAACGAATCAATTTCAAAAACCGATGCATTTTAGAAAATTTATAATTGCAGTTATTTTGGTTCCATCTACGTTTCATGTTATGACTTCAAAATTCCGAAGTTCATCCTCGAAAAAACAACTGAAGGAGAAAGTGGTATTGATATACGACGCAATTTTCAAGGTACGGACCGCTACGCTTCAATTCTGTGCAAGTTTATTGCAAAGGTGCGATTCTCTCGCAATAAAATTGCGTGCCACCGTTGTTTAACATACGATGACGTCACGCATATTGCGCCGCAAGAAAACTGATGCAATAAAGTTGCACTGAATCAATTTCTCCTTTTAATGCACTGTAAAAAATATAATTGAATGAAGGGAGAAGATCCATCAGCGGGAAATTCAAATTTCTGGAATGAGTTCTTTTTGTTGAAGCCAAACCTAAACCATTTTGAATACCTGTTTAGTCGTCTTTCAAGCGAACAACTTGTTTCTTTAAAGGTGAAATATATATATTAAATTCAATTTATAGTTAGTATATATAATTTAATGTTGCTTTAATTTATATAATATTTTACTCATCCCTTAGGAGGTTTTCAATACAATTTTTCACAAATGTATCAAAACCCTTCAGGAAGACAACCAGATAAGGATAGTAAATGCTATTCAGGTGTGTACAAATTTTCAATATAGACTCAAGCAAGCTGAAGTGCATAAATAAAATATTATATCTTGATGCAGACACTGATTGCAATGATTAGAGGAGTGTGCAGTAAATCAGATGGCTCATATGGATTTGACATTATTGATATTTTGATGGGCTTCAATGCTGCGGAGTCAGTGATGCAAGTTAGTATCACCTGTTATAATTTTCTTTAATTTAAATTATTTAATTTTTGTCTTCATGCACTTTTATAGAGTCTTGTTGAATGTCTATGCAACATATTGACTGGTGATTATGTTGATTCTGTGAAGAAATTGGGTCTCAAATTCATTCTAGTGTTGGTTACGGTGAGTGTTAAAAATTCCCCGGGATTAATATTTCAAACTTTCTGACTGTACAACATATTAGTGTACAAACTGATTATATTGTTACATATCGTATGTTGTATTTAAGGAAGTTATTCTGTATTTTATTTTTGTTGTGGATTAATGATATTTTTTCTATTCGCAGCTTACCGACAACGTGAGTCAAAATACACTTTTGGAATATCTCATGATAAACAGCATTTATGAAGCTATAGTTCAGGTAGTTGACTGAGTTTTGGTGATTTAAATAATGTTTTAGAATCTAAATAACGATTGTTATTTCATTTTTTGGTGTAGGTCTTAGTTGATATGCAATCGCGACAACTTTTGGGGTACGATGCTGAACTTGCACTTACAGTTCTGGTAAATTACAGAAAATATGAGGTAAAGTTCTTCTGAATTACCTTTAATTAATACTTCAGTCTGAATTGTTTATCGTGATTATTAATGTGTATTTACAATTTTTCAATTTAACAAATAATTATGTATATTTTTACAACAATTTTTAATTTCCAGGGTTCAAATCCATACATTGTCAAGCTGTCAATATTAGATGATGAACTAGCTTTGAATGCAAGTATTGTTTAATATATATTTCGTTTTTTATTCCTCGCATATCATATGTATTTTATATATGTTTTCATTGCAAATGCAGGGATATGGACAAATTGTCGCCACTTCTCTCACTGATTTCAACAGGTTTGACCTCTGATTGACTTTCTATGTAATAAATGTTGTTGTTCTGTATGACAAAAGCCAATGTTAATTTCAGGGAACATTGCCGAAAGCAGTCAAAGCCTAAAGCAGGGATTTTTGCTGCCATAACCAACATGGTTGGCAGTATGTTTGTAGCAGAAGAAGAGGAATCAAAGACTGTATCAATTAGGTACTACATAAAGGATTTAATTGATATTAATTGTTCAGTTGAACGACTTGTTTGCTTAATGAAGGATGAAACATTTGCAGGACTGATATGGCAGTGCTGCTGGCTCTTTATGAAACTGTCCACTTGAATCGTAATTTCATAACAACATTAACTCACGTGAGTAAACATAAATAGTACTCTATCAAAGTGTGAATGACACGAGCCAAATAATAAGTTCATTCAACCTGATTATATTTACACTCGTGTGGTTAAGTAATGGGTTAAATGGATTTATTATTGACTTAGCTACAATAATTACTGTAATTATTGTCAATTACTTTCGGCAATCATGGTTGCAGTGAAACCTTGAAACCCATATCTTCTCCTGACTACATTAATAAATAATTTATCACAGATATGAAATTATAAGTAGTGCAGGGTGTCTACTGATACTGGAAATTCTTGAAATCCTGGAAAATATAATTTTTGACACTTTACGTAATTTCGTTTATTGATTTCTGTGTTCCTCTTCTAATTTGCTTAGAACAAAATACCAATTAAGCATGAGATTTTTGAAATTCTATGGTTCATTCCACTTATTCATCAGTTTTTAATGGATTAATGTGGTTTGTTATGTAACTATCTTTCACTTTTATGTATTTTGTGCCTTATAAAAGTTGTAAATGTCTTTGAAAATACTGGAATTTTGAAATGAAAGTTTAGTAGGCACCCTGAATATGTACTTTTATTTAACATATGAAGACTCTATAAGAATATAATTTTTTCTAAGGTTGCACAATTTTACATTTTTAATTAATGACTTCAAGTGAATTTGTGTCTGTTTTTCGGTAACATTTTAACCAGTAAGTTACTTGATAGGACATAACATGAAACCTGGTCTCTGTGTCCCATGTTTAAATTCACATTGTTTAATTGGATCAGTATTTTAACATATAATGGCAAATGTAACCATTAGCATCTACTGATGCAAACTAGGTATTGTGTTACATGAAAACAGCATAACTTTTAGGAAAAACCTGCACAAAAACCTGCAGAAGATTGATTATGTTGCCAGAATGCATAGTGGAAAAAGTTTAACTCATGAATTTGTGTTTTTCTATTCCAGCTTAATGAGGTTCATTACATTATTTCCCCAAGCGTTATAAACTCATATACTCGACAACTTATTAAGTTGTGTGCTCATTTTGGCGAAGTTAAACTTAATTCTATACCCACTTGTGCATAAGCCGTGAGCATCTTAACGTACCATTTTAGTATGTACGTGCAGCAATTCTTGTAGTAAACAGCCATTGTTTTCACGTTGATTGTGTCCCATCTAAAGCTTTGTTACCATGACTACTTTGCTTAATGAGCCAAGTGATAGGGTTATTTTGTTGGGAATTAGCTGCTCGTTAAGCGTATGCATGCATTTCTATTGTCTCGCGTGTTAATGAACGAATTATTTTATAGTCCCAGTCGAATGATATTGGACCTGCTGTGTCCATCACCGGGACAAATGCTATGAATCAGAATTCGGAGGAGATAATGACGAAAACACAAGTGCCGGCGGAAACATCTCCCGCTCCGTTGATTGCGGTCACTCCGGAGGTCCTCGAAACCGATGGCTCCGACGAAGTCCTTCACAACCCACCCACAAACCTTCTCGTCACATTCCTCGAGTATTGTTCCATTGTCATGCAGAACACGAAAGGTGAGTTATTGATCCATGCCTCTAAATAAGAATTTTATAACTCCGCGTGCCGGAGGTTCAATGCGCTGCGCGAGTCCCCGGCTCGATACTCAGTGTGTGGACATTATATTTCTAGTCTTTTAATTAAATTTCCTATTTGAATGTAACATATTTTGTACGGCGGAAAGATTTAATGAAAAATTTCAGCAACAGGAGTTCTCTTTTTGCTAATTGCGAATTCGGGCAAGTTTTGATCAAACTATATCAAGCAATTAACATCTTGAAGTTCACTCAGTTGTGCGAATTTTTAGGGTTTCTGGTTTTGAAAGCCATAATTGCTAAAGTTATATATACATAGTTAAATTTATCTAATTGGACTAGCAATGAAACTATTAAATTTTAAAAGGTTCAGCTTGAAGTGCATCGAATTTACATATTAATTGTCTTTCTTTGTTCAACAACAACTTTATTTTATCAGAGAAATTCTGTTATTACGTCCGCATTTTTGAAAATAGATATTGAGAATATCTGCCAAAGGCTAATTGGTTTCAGCTTTCAAATGTGCAATGAAACACAATAAATGACAAATACTACATTAATTCGTAAAGTTCGTGTAATATTGATATAATTATAGACCCAGATATTGATTTCTTTGTATCATGTTGCTGTCTAGAGCAATTTGATAGCTTGTTAATACATTATGGGACTGCTAATGACAAAGTAAATAGCACTATATTGTTGCTATTCATGGTAAAATGTGCCTTGATTTATTGGATTTTACATATTACTGACTGCCTAATCAATCCTAATATAATTACCTACGTGACATGTACATGATCATTAAGTTTAATTTGAAATATGCAGTATTTGCATGATCCAATAGTTATTTCGACATCCCAGATGTTGATTTGAAGCCACTGACCTGGAAAAGTCAGGGAATTATGAAAAGTAATGTGATTAAATGCATTACATATTAATCTGCTTCACTTCTCAATGGGAATTGGCTTTTACCCAAACTGCATTGATATGAAAGTTTTGAAAGCATTTACATTAATAATAAAACTTACCAAGGTCATGAAGATAAGTTGTAAGATAAAATGGGAATAGTCAATATACGTATTTGGTAATTCCTGAATGGAAAAGTGGCGGCCATCTTGCCGTAATTTGCGGGCAGACACGTTGGCCGCAAGCCAAATTGGACTATTTACCATTTGAAACTGCTGTACTGAATGATCACTAACTGCTACTTGGATAGATCTGACTAGGAGACCATATTCAGATAAAGAATAATTCATGAGCATCCATCAGGGGTTAACGGCAGCCCGCGGTCACTCTGCGCCGCGGATCTTCAGCGAAGGGTAGTGAGATTGCCACTTTATATTCAACCTTAGTAGCTGCTGGGTCAAGTGATCGTTATTACTTTCTGATTACTTGCAAGCACCAAAGCTATATATGAGATGGAGGTGTTGAGTGTACAAAACACGCGAACGAACCATGCAAATGTTTGCGCCACTCAGCTTTAAGTTTTTGCTGGATATGGAATAAATCACCTTTCCTTCTTCTGGCTTAAATCATCTCCACGGTTCTGGGGGAGATTACACAGACGGACTGTAAATATTTATGACTACTGAGACTTGTGTGCTTTCAGAGGTCTTGCTATATATGATTAACCATGGATGACAAGATGCGAGTTGACATCTTCAGAAATGCGGTTTCCTAGCTATAATTTTTCCCTCACAGTTATTGTGTGTGATATCTGACTGATATGGCATATCTGTCTTACAGGTCAGTATGGCAGATATAGCATATCTGGCATAGTGGCCTATAAGACCTTGTGGTATACTTAAAGATGGGAATTTTGGTCATATTTGCTGGCCAAGTTGACTGAGAAAAGCACTTAATGAGCTCAAGAACCCATGTGAGGATTATATTCTCCAAAGCATATTTCATGCAGTAAATATGTTATCTGTGTTATTTATATATATGAAAGAAAGATATGTTAATGTGGCTTGGTTTTGAAATATATTTACTCCCATGCATTAACCTTTCCTTTGTCATAATAGGACTACTCAGAGCATGCAGTGCCCCTAAATGGCATTTGTAATGAATATCTTGATCTCTATATGAAACCTGCAGCATATTTAATTGCTGTCTTTGGATCCCATCTGCATGCAATAATAGGAAGAGTGATAATACAGACATAAGAAATGGGGAAGAAACAGGAAATGTGCTTTTATGCTTCACAAAGCAGAGCACTAAATCGTACAATGTCATATATAAAGTCTTTTTTGTTCTGATCCTTGAGCCATGCACATGACTGATGTATACATGGTATACATAAAGCAAAACAGCAAATATTTGCTGAGCTCCAGTTTGGCTGCATGAATATATAGAGGGAATTTACTGTGTTTTTCCATATATAATCTCAGAAAATTTTATTGGATTTGAGGATTCGCAGGTATATAGGTTACACCCTCAATTGGCAGAATTCGAAATCTTTGTTATGGAACTATCAACATTTTAGTTGTGTCAATACATGCAATAAAATTGGTCAGTGTACTATTATAAACAAAGTCTGGGAGTTGTAATTCCAACTGGCACTACCAGAGGGCAAGAGCATAGGAAATAGTATAGATGCAGTGTATATGTGTTAAATGAATTAATTTGAAAATATTTAAACATATGCATTGTCACCTGGATTACTACCTATGTTAATGCTATAAATATTTTAGTCTTTGCAACTGCTGTAGCTATTCAGGATTGTGCTGTCAGAAAAGTTGTTGTGTTTCCCAAATAAAACTAATACAGTATGTATAAGCTTCAAATCAATAGAGCAATGATGGACATAATCCTGTCCTATTCACTAATATATATGTACCACCTTAGTAAAGCTGCGTCTATAATCATTTAGCTAGAGGATTAATATATAAAAGGATGTCATAATCCATTATATGAGCACAGGAACATTATATTGCTGTATATAATACTTTTGGGTTGCATATCATTGCAATGGCAAGGCAAAAGAAATACATGCATGACTTTTATAATGTGATTTGGAGTATTGTTAGTAATTAGATTAAATTTAATTGTTTTTATAGCTAATTTCAGTATATATTGTTATTTTGCAGATGAAGCAAGCTACAGCACTGTCAAACTTTGCTTTATCATCTTGACTTGCATAGCAGAGGTAAATATATCTTTGCATTTATTTAATACTTTTTATTGCATGCAGTAATATACTAGGATCTTGACAATTTGGGTTCACTGTCAAAGTGCAATTAAAGTGTAGGGTATATATCTTATCGATTAGAGGGAAGTTGGTGAGCTCTAAAATGGTGCTGTTTAATAAAATAAATCGAGGTTTAGTTGGCTTTGCAAACCAAACGAATAAAGAAATAGGGTCCTCAGGGGGCGTTAATAGACGATTCATGAAACTGCTGACGTTGTTAAAATCTGCAGCAGAAGAGAATTAATAAATTAATTACTTGGTCGATATTAAAACCCAGTGTGGTGTGTTTCTTTCCCCTTTGGGCAATGACAATTTTCCGCGGAAATAATGAACATCTTGCTTTGTGAATGTATAATGTAGGTAATTCAAATTAGTTCTGACTATATATTCAAGTTTTTATGTGCACATTATATCGCTAATGAATTAGTTTTGAACGCTCTTCAACTTGTATTAATTAAAAGTCAATTTCAACGCTAGTCCTCAATCTCCCCAATCTTATATATTACCATCTGGGGAGAACATTTTTTAATTTGTCATGGCAACATCTTTCAAGTTTTATTTTGCGCAACTAATTTCAAATTTACAATGGCTTAAAGGATTATATTTAGATAAAAATTGAAGCAATTCTGTTCAAATTTTCAGTTATAGCCCCTAAAATAGATAACTTGGCTAATTTCTAGCTATGTTATATTTTATTGGAAATGAGAAAACAGAATATTCCTCAGTGTTGCATTCCTCCTGATCTTTCCTTACTTTAGTCCTGCATTTGGAGTACAAATGTGTTGCAAGTTTCCATACTAATTCTTAAAATCTTTGCCACTGTATTTGAGATGCATAACTGTAAAACATCAATATATGATGAAGGCATATAGCACTAATATTCGATGAAATTTATTAAATTCATTATTGAAATGTATAGCCAAATAATGCTGTGAATAATTCATGATATGTAATAAATTTATGGATACACTGATGGTGTGACAGGAATTGCAATGTTCACCGAGTAAGATCAGTGTTATATGACAGTCCAATATTGGACTACAAGGGCCTTTATATAGGAGAAGCTTAACTAGGGTATGCAGGCTTTAGTCTCAATCAATATAAGTAAATGAGAGCAATAAGGATAAACTGGGATAAATTTCCTGATAGCTTCACTTCCTGGTACCCAAGTAGCTTCAATAATATTTTTTTTACAGTTTTTATTAGGTATGGTTTATCTGCAATTTTTATCCGCACAGGAAATGAAAGAATTATTCCTGTAAAAGTATGTTTGAGCATAAATATCTCCTGAGAAATAATTAAGAAATAAATGGATTTTTTTTTTCACAAACGGGAAAATATGGTAATTACTGTGCAATTTCCTTTTAAGCTGGGTACTGTGTGATTGATTCAAATTTCAAGGAAAGTATCTTGTATAAAAAAATTACATCCCCATAATAACAGATGAATATGATAAATTATTTTTGCAATCTTTCTAGACATATATGCTGTGATTGGTTGCAATGAATTAATTCACCACAGCTGTTTTTTCTCTTCAATTTAAATGGGATTTATGATTATTATATAAGTATACAGTCATTGGTTTTTGGAATACATTTACATATAGATGTTTTTTTACCGAGAAAGGGAATTTACTAATTATTTGAGATAAGTTATTATTGGGATTTGATCAAATGTTCTGCATCATGTAATCAAATAATATAAATTGAAATAAAAGTTGAAGTATCCAATGAGGAATTAAAACTTGTATATTTTATGGAAACTGTCCAAATTAGAGATTTGGAGATACAGTTAAATATTTTAATATATTGTAATTCATGGTTCAATATGCAAATGTGCAATGTGCAATCCAGATTATGATTATTAGACCATTGATAATTATTTACTTTGTATTCAAACGTTTTGTTTTGATTTATGAATCCCAAGTGACCATACGAATTGAGGTTTAATAAAACTGCTGTACTACGTATGAACATAAGATACAGCCTAAATCCCAAATATGGTATGGTGCAATTATACTACATGTCCTTGCACTTTGAAAAATAGTCCCTTGGATATTTTTCAATACACACTTTATTTGTAAATAAAGGTCAATAAAATGAAATGAGAACTGCAGTATGGCAAATATGGAAGCTATAACTACCATAATGTTGATTTCAGTAGTACCACATAATCAATTGAAGACAATTATTCATAAAGGGGAAATGACGTCACCCAGGCTATGTTTGCAATGCATTGTATAATTTGATATCTATCATCATCATTTCAAGTTGATAAAAAATTACATATAAATTATTTTAAATGTAGCAGCTTTAATGATTAAGTGTATTTTTAATATTATGGGAAAGTTTTGTATTTCTCTTGAAATAGCAAATATTTGTCAGTATACACTCTTAGCAAGAGTGCTCTTAGTAATTCTCAATGTTATTGCTTCAGTCCTTACATTAAAAAATATATATAAAGGAAACCTATTCCAGTCACAAATTGGAAAAGTTAAAAATCCCATGATGCAAGTTTTTGATACCATTTTGCCTTATTTCCTTTCATTTTATGATTCTTATCTAAAAGTCCAGTTCAATCATATGGGTGAAAGAGCTTTTAATAGCAATTGAGTGCAACCAGATTTCTAATCAGACATATGACGTCAATTGGACCCAATCATGGGTTAATGGAGTGTCCATTGTGCCAGCAATCTTTCTTCATCTTGAATGATAATAATTATGAGTTTATAAAAGATTTTCTATATGCACACTGTTCACAGTTTTATTCCCAGTCTTCTATATTTAAATATATTATTGACATCTTAATGAATAATAGCATGCCTGCCTGTCATCAAGGCCTTTCATAATGTTGATTTATTTGATTAATCACATAGAGGGCGCTGACAAAGTGCTGGTATCAATTTTCCGCTTTGACTATTGTTTGAGTTTCGGATAATCCTGTTTGTATTGTCATTGCATTAGCAACAAATGTAATGTATCATGTTTTGATAAAATTGGGGGTCTAATATGAGAAATAGGACAAATATTATCGTTGATGGAAATGAAGCCATTAATTGAGCAAATGCCATATTCAAAATGCAAATTTACCATATGTTTATACAAGGATTTATGGGGTGAATGACTCCATATTTTCTTTTTTTACTTGGTGTTGATTTCTATTTTAAGATGTATTCATTGCTTTGATGTCAAGATTATGATATATTTTGTGCAATGTCGTGTATACAACATGAAGGAAAGTGACTTTTATTACAGTAGTTGTTGTCACATTTATCTTGAGATGAGCAAAAATTATGAAATATATATATAGGGTATTGTATGGCAAGAAAGCCTGTATCTTCATTTTTTCCCTCAAAATGACAATGTCTTGGCTATAAATAAATCAATCCGTTCATTCAAGATTTTCCTTGAATTGATTGAATGGGATTTACGCGTTTCTACGATTAAAGGATTTATTTTTCAAATTGAAAGTTTCAGTTTTCCCTAGATACTTATACGTATCGATTGTATAAAGCTTCATTGAAAAGCATGATTAATTTTCAGTTATTATGGGAATTTAGAGCTATACATTGGGAATTGATGAAGATTAACTTTAGCTTGAATGACAAACGTTAAATTGAAATCACCCCTGGGTGGGAAATTTACATATGATTTATTGGTTGATTGTGGTGATTGATTGTTTTATGCAGGACCAGTATGCCAACTCCCTTATGCATGATGCAAACATGGTGTTCAAGGTGCAACTTCACAAGCTGGTAAGTGTGTTCAGTAAATTTAACAGTTTAAAAAAGCACATTGTGGGATGAAAATGTGAAAGAAGCTATAACAATGAAGCTGTTATCAAATGAGCATTGTATTGTAAGAAACTATAATTAGGTAATCGAATCGATACACTAATCACATATAGGCCTAACATTATAATTATATCTTCTTCACCTACATTCCCAAAACTTGTGGGTAATAAACAATATTAACAAAATATTTCATAATGTTACACAACAATATCATACATTTCATTAGCTTCTTTGCCCTTTTATTTGCCTGAGTGTACATTGGCCGCCATTACGCCAGTCTGCTAGTCTAGGCTAGTAGCTGACTGTTGTAATGGCTGCCAAGGAACTGTGTTTGGAAATCTGCATTGCACTGAATACAAAGTGTTTTATATTTTTAAAAAAATCATAAAATATTTGTTTCAGCCGATGAGACACAGAAAAGCTGTTGTGGGAAAAGATACACCTTCAAGACCATTGGCTTGTGCCCTTCTTGGTGAGTCCCTTATTTTTTCCTTTAATATGTTCAGTACAATTGTTACTTTTACATGAAAAGTAAATATAATGACATTGTGATGTGGAATACGTTTTGAAAGATTCGGATTTGTGTGACATGAAGTTTGATAAAAGATGACAGACATGTTGATGAAAGGAATGCTTTTAAAAGTTGTGCTGTTCCCCCTTGAAGTCAATATTTGTCCAGTAACTCCATTCCTGTCCATTGAATCACGAAGAGGACATGAAGAAGTAAAAAAAAAAATAGTTTGTGATAACATCACCATTTCCTTCTTTTATTGCAATTTTCGGAGTATACTGGTTGGTCAGAGCTTGACTTCAAGAGTGAAATTGCCATCTTCAGAGCATTGCTGTTATGAATAGGTACCCCACTCGTAGGATTGAGATTGGTTAGCAAGTCACGTGTCAGTGTTGGTTGTAGCTGCATTGAGTTACATTTTGAGAAGGCAAACAAATAGTTACAAACCCGGCCACCAGTTTGAAGTGGTGCTGATATTGAGGGGCTGGGTAAATGTAATAAAACACTGCGCATGATTGTGTGGGTTTGGGCTATCATATTAATATTTTGTGTTGTTATTTATTCATATACCTTAATCCTGGAACAATCATAATGTCAAAATTGACCCTAAACCAGTTTCATGCCTCTCTCTGTATTTCTATAAAAAAAAAAAGTTTTAAAATTCGGAAAAAAATGCACCTGTAATACATAACTGCATATTATAACCTGCTGAAATGCTGAAACATATTGAACACAATTTCAGTAGATATATTCAATGCAAGTTGTAATATCATTTGGCAATATTTCTTACTGCATCTTTACTGTCCTCAAAAGGTGAGGGTTGTAACATTACTGAGCACAATGCTTAATTAGTCAGCCTGATGATGAATTTACTGCAATAAAGAATCTTCAAGTACGTAATACTAGATTGTAGTACATAAAGCACAGGCTGGAGTTGATATACCACTCCTGCATGACTAGACATTGGCCAATAGCAAGGTTGGTAGAAGGAGAAGTTAGCTCATGCAACTTTTCCTGTGACTGTCACCAGATCCCAGCACCCCAGGACATGTAATTTTACAATCATCTGAGCTTTGGACTAATGAATATATACGCATCACCGCAGTGGGATCCGGTGAAGCGAACAATCTGACCACGAATAGCCGCATCCAACGCCGTTTAACCAAATCCTCGGTTTCGTTTATAAAACCTAACCTAATTGAAACTAAATTAACCCAACCTAACCTAAACTAAATTGACCTAACCTAACCTGACCTAATCTAATCGATCTATTCGATAGGTTTCGTTTAACAAAATAGCAAAACGCCTATTCCATAACATGGGGATGCGGCTGTTTGTAGGTATTTTGTTTATCCGCTCCGGTGACGTCAGTTTCATGCAACTTCTTGCACAAGAAGTGTTGCATGAGCTAACCTCCACTCCACTAACATTGGACCAATATGATATTTTTCAAAATGTTGGGCTAATATTAGTGCCCTCAATGCATTCATATATATTTACATGAGCTTTAATCATGACTACCAGAAACATAAATACAGGTTATGTCGACAAGTTTTGATAGATCTAGGCAAATAATTATCTGGAATTGATGGTCTACCGAAAAGATCAGAGATGAAACATACATAAAAGAATGTGCAATCAAAAGTTACACAACAAACGAAAAAATATGCACTTTTGTCCAAGAGAAATCGATAAAAATTGCAAAAGCAGTTCTGTAGTTGTTTGTGCACTGTTTATCACCCCAATGGCTTTCGGTGTAGGTACACAAAATGTTTTGGTATTTCCAGGGTTAATTTACCAGGGAATTGATTTTACAACCTTTGGGCAATTCCTTTTAGTTTGCATTACATTTGTGAAAAGAACCATTATATATATGTTGCTGCACGTTATTAAATGATGTTGCTGTTGGCAATTGCAAGGGTGCACATGCACTGTAATCAGGCAATAACTAAATCATGTGTCTGCAAACATTAACCACTATTAAACATAGTCGATTGAAGAAGCTGTACATTAACTTGGGTATATCTATTGAAATCGGATATATTTAAGTGTGTAAAAAGTAATGAGTATTCCCTTGCAAAACATAGTTCCACCAAAGTTTTACAAATTGATGGCATATTGATATTTTATGGAAGTATACTTTTACGCAGATGAATTTATAAACATAGTTTCCTTCTGGGAGTTATATTTGATACCTACAATTGAACACAATAGCTTTTAAATAAGGAAATCTTTACTTTTTGAAAGAAAAATATGCATCAGTTCAAGCAAATATTGTATTTGTATGTTCCTTTTGTGCATTTTTAAATATGTATTGTTGAAATACGAGTATAGATTTATATTGTTGAAATACGAGTATAGATTTAGGAAGTGCTCCAATGCCTGAAAGCATGCTGCAGGTTAAAAAATATTGCATGCTTGCTGGAATAGGTATATCCTCGGGTATATCTTTGTGTAGGCGTAAATAACTTTTTCCCAATAATTTATTTAAAATACAGTTTTCAAAGTTTTAACAGTTTTAATGAAATCACAGCATCTATACTTCAATCAAAATCGAAATGTCGTACTGGATACATCATACCATTGTGATTTTCAATTTGATAGATAGGAGAAATAATGGTGGCATTGTCATACGAGAGCTTTCCAATATCGCACTGAGCACAGCTACATCCTCATATACCATTATCCATATGGTTACATTATTGTGGATTTGTAGTACATCCTTCATCTTCTTATCACTGCACTCAGCTGCATCTCCAAATGTCAGAATAATTGTTATTTATGGCTGAACTTGTTCTCGGTAGTCAATGCCCAGAGCTTATGTGCCCATGCAACATGTTTCTTTTTTCTTCTGATTATAATATGTTTTCTTTTTTACTAAGTTTATATATAGGGTACGTTCGCCGTGCATGGTGTGTGTTTGTTTGTTTGTTTGTTTGCGTAAGGTCCCTGGTTCGATCCCAGCCGGAAACATATTTTTTTTTTCTTTCTTTAGCTTATAATTTTTTTGAAATGGCACTAATTGAGGCGTAATGGGGTCTTTTACTAAGTTTATACATATACTTGTGCATTAAACTTAGTACCCAAAAAACTTAGTTTTTTCAGGCGGCTTGTTGACATTTGCACTTGAAGCAAATTCCTTTAAAGACATTTATACAGTCTTCCTTCAATTCCTTTTGTATCTTAAATTGTAGTACGTACATTCACAGTTACACCTTCCCATGTACTGTTAATAATACTAAATTTGGAACCACTAAGTATATTCAATTTTAGTTACCGTATTTTCTCGAGTTGAGCCCTGGGGCTGCAATTCAAGACTTTTGCAGCTGACGTCACACTGACTTGGAACA
>JAQFZQ010000409.1:0-34520 GCA_034696005.1 Glomeris marginata | reverse complement strand
TATATCGGTGATCAGGAAGTGATTAATAACCTGCCAATAAATTCCAGAACTTCAAGGACAGATTCCCAATACACTAAAAAACCCTGTAGTGCGATTGGAATTTTAATTTAATCAATATACTAAATTAAAAATGTGTAAAAATGCTGTTCGATATATGCGTAATTTGTTCTATGCGGACCTCTGTATAAAAATTTTCTCTACTGTTATTTTTGTACTATAGGCTGTTTGGACAACATAGTACAAACATATTTGCATAATCCCCATCAAAGAAAAGTCCATAACTTTAATTTCCGAACTAAACAAAAAGATTACAAATCATATTTAGTGAGTTAACTATGTTCCACAACTTCAGTTGGAATATTTTCTTATTACGACTATTTTTTAGTATTATTCAATTGTTGATCGGTGACGGACATGTTTGGAAGACGTTCTTGAAAACAAAATCCAGTTCTAAAATAAAACATTTATAAATTTTAAGTAAGAAGTTTTAGTCAGTAGGTCCATAATTTCTGTGGTTTCGACTCCTTCCCCCCCTACACCCTCTGTTTTCAGCTGGCTACGGGCCTGGCTATAGAATCGATTTTTTGTTTCATCAGATTTCACTTTATTTGGAGTTTTTATTATTATACGCACATAGGAAAAATGTAATGTCACAAAACAGTTAATGAGAGGAGTCGATTGTATTATAAGCTTATCCTGCAAGCAAGCTTCTTTGCAATACTGGCACCAATTATATCCCCAGCGATATGGGAAATGATTTGGGGTCAAGATTTCTCCCTGTTGCTCCCTCCAGTCTACTATATTAACCTCCTTGGTGAAAATATGAATATTGGGCAATTAGTAGAACTGGTAGTACATATGTATATTCAATTAACCGTTCTAAATATATTTTCAGAAATGCCAGGATGCGCTGCATACGGTTGTTCCAATTCGGACAAGAAGGGATTTCTCATGAAAGTTTTCCCCAGAGATCCTGCAAGAAGAGCCATTTGGGCAGAAAAAGTAAGGCGAGATCAGTGGGAACCAACGGACTCAACCCATTTATGTGAAGTACGGCATGTTCTATAATTTCAATTCATTTAAACATACTATATTGATATTTATTTGTATATTCTAAAAGCTTGATACTACTCCAGCCTTATAATTCAGATCATGGTATGTAATTTGTTCAAAGGCACACTTTACTGCAGACCAATGGGAGAAAACGAGAGTTGATGGAACAAGAAAACTGAAATTTAACGCCGTTCCTACATTATTTTCCTACATCAAGATATCACGGAAAAAGAAACGTCTAAGAAGTTCCTCACCACAAGAAAAGCAACATCAGGTTCCTTTGGAGAAGCAAGCCATAGAGCCAGAATTTGCTCAACACGTTGAGCATAATTATGGAAAGAACCACTTTCAAGATGCGGCCATCAAGCGAGCAAAGAGAAGAAAATATCGATATAAAAAATCCATCTTGCTAGCAAAACGACAGCTCAGATCTTCAGTACAATCTTCAGTTCCTTTGGAGGAAACAACAACACAATCCCAAGGATTGAATTCAACTGAACACAATGATGCAAGTGATGGTGCTGCGGAAGTTGTTGTTGTAGTGGAACAGTCTGCTATCATCCCATCAAAGAAAAGGAAACTTTTATGTAAAAAAGTTCCATCACCGAGGAAAAAACTGAAAATGTTAACGGATACTTCGACTTCTGTGGAGGAGCAAAACTTGGAGCCATCTGCGCATCAGAATGGAAGCAGCAATGCAACAGATATTATAGAAGGAGTGGAACACCCTATTACCAAGCAACCAAATAAAAGAAAACATCAAACTCAAATATGCCCATTGTCAGCAGAACAACACAAGGACTCTGTAGAGACTTCAGTTCCTGTGGAGGAACTACAGGATGGAAGCAACCATGCCACAATTATAACAGTGAGACTGGAACGACCTGCTTGTAATGACAGCAGTACACAAACAGACAGTGAGGATGTAGCCGCAAATGACAGAATAAAGTTTTTGGAAACAAAATTACGTGATTTCGAGAAATATGCCGCGAAGCTTCAAGGTAAGGTGAACGCTCTTGGACTTAAACTGAGGGCCAAAGTTGCTGCTGAACATCGACAACGAAATACGCCAAAGTCTTCAATTGAAGAGAGGTTGAGCTCTATTTTCACCGAGGACCAAATAAGTCGTCTGCAATGTGGTAAAAAGAACATGAAGTGGAGCAGTGAATCCATTCAAATGGCTTCAACACTCAAGTCAAACTGTGGCAAAAAAGGATACAAGCATTTACTGGATCTAGGCATGCCTTTTCCTTCATTTAGAACTTTAAGGAGGATGAAGCAAACAGCCCCTGAAGAAAACTTTTCAGCTGAAAATGCAGCAGTCATTGTTCTGCAGAATCTGGCAGAAAATACAATTTTTCACGTAGAAAATGTTACATAAGAATTGTTTAGGATTCAGTAGTGTCAGGAACATGCTATTTTGAATGTATGAAAGTCTGCACTGGAATTAACTAATATGTACACTATATTTTTGAACTGGCAATGCTCTCGGCCAATAAAAAGATGTTCTATATAGACAGATTCATTCATAGCTTCATCTTTATAATTTGTTTGACAACCGAGGTCTCAATGCCATTGGAGGAGGAACAATCAGATGTGGTTTATTGGGCATGCAGTCCTATCCTAAGTTAATTAGTTCCCTTGTTACCAGCTATTAGCATAAGATAGTATATGTAGTGTATACATAAATATGTATACAGTAAGGGTATAGTCACCCAAAATTGATGGGGAATTTGGAAAATATAGATTGATTACCATATATATATAGCAATTTAAATGTAGATACTACTATCTTAGTCCAAGCTACTTGGTGAGACCTTGGTGAGACACACACCTGGAATAATTTTCCTCATTTAGATCTAAAATTCTAAAATTGTGAGTTTATTTGAATTTTGTGAAGGTATAAAAAACATATATAATTTTATATAAGTGAGACCTTGGTGAGACACACACCTGGAATAATTTTCCTCATTTAGATCTAAAATTCTAAAATTGTGAGTTTATTTGAATTTTGTGAAGGTATAAAAAACATATATAATTTTATATAATTTATTTAATTTTTTAGTTCGTTTACATTTCATTCAATTTCTGGTGTAATTGGGTGTTTTGACATGTTTTATGTATCACCCCCTCTCCCCAGCTATGAACAAAGCGGGGCTGTGGAATGAACTGTCTTAGCTGAAGCGCCATTGACGTGAACGTCCGAAACGGAACTCCACCCTTTTTTAATATGGCCGCGTACTAACGTTCGAGTACACCACTTTTACGACGTAAAATATTGGCGTGAATCACATTATTCTCATACAAAATGGAAGGTATTGCTATTTGTTTGCATTTAACTATAACTGGGACTAATCTGGCTCGGTCTTTTTATCAATTTTGTGTATTGTCAATGGAAAATTACAGTGTTTTGGACCGTGACTGAACTAGCCATTCGCAATTTTCTTGCGTGAAACTTGTTTCATGCAATACTTTGTCACATGGTGAATTGAGAAATCCTTAGCCCTCAATAAATAATTGCACGTTCACCTTATTCACGCAAGAAAATTGCGTCTGACTCATCCCCGTATGATTGGTATTTTCCATTGATATTTTCATTGATTTATAACGTCGCTATAATTATTGTTTTTGTTTTCCAGATACTATTTTTCAGCTTCGGGTGAGTAAGATTTTTGTAAATTCAGAAGTTTATTGTAACCCAGATTACTTATGGATTGAAATTTTACATGTAGTTTTGCACAAAACAATTGGAAAGATTATCAAAAAAAGCTGAAAAGGATCAGTCGGTGCAGACGGGAAAAGTTAAAAAAGTATATCTGAAAATGTATTATATAATATATAATATTGCGAACACATTTTAATTATGTTCATTGTGTCTGCGCCATAGGCATTACAACAAGGAAATGTGGACGGTGCCAAGATTTATGCAGAAAACGCAATTCGTAAGAAAAATGAAAGTCTCAATTATCTTAGGATGGCTTCTAAAGTTGATGCCGTTTCCTCCAAAGTTCAGTCAGCTTACACTATGAAAGGGGTAACTGCAAAATGGATATTGACTACATAAAATTCACTATATAATATTGTTCAATATTCCCATTTGTTTTATTTTTAAGGTGACAAAAAGTATGGGAGGTGTTGTTAAGGCTCTAGATAAAGCACTGAATTCAATGGACTTACAAAAGGTAAATGGTGGAAGTATTTTATTGCATTGTTGAATGCTAAAAATGGCGTTACATTCAGTGATTATTTTTGCAACAGATTTCAACAGTAATGGAAAAATTTGAGCAACAATTTGAAGATTTGGATGTGCGGACCAGTGTACGTTTTCATCATATGTATTCATTTGTTGTACCTACTCGTGTTTGGCATTTGTATATCTTATGAATGTTATACTTGTCAGGTTGTGGAAAATTCAATGGGATCAGCGATGACAGTTTCCACACCGCAAGACCAGGTGGACAAACTTATTCAGCAGGTGGCAGAAGAGAATGGTCTGGACATAATTGATCAACTTGAGAAGGCTGGAGCGCCGCAGATTTCTACTCTTGGAGCAACGGAAAGGTCGACAACGCAGGAGGATCAACTTACACGAAGGTACAGACCCATTATTTGTATTTAAAATTTGATTAAGTAATATACAGGGTGTTCCACGTAACATGAACATCCTTTTACTGAACATTTAATATTATGTCGAAAAACTGCAATAGTGAGCGTCTTTAATATATGGGGCCAGAAATGTTTTTAATGTTTGTCATAGACTAGTTTCCACCATAACAGAGCATAAGCATATTCCAGGTTTTGCATACATAGGTATAGGCATCCGGAAAGTATTAGCCGTTTTTATTTTTAAATCAAAGCTGTTGTAATGTCAAATGTTCCATAACATAATGTTTAATATGCATATTAAAGTATCGTTTAAAAGTATTACCTTACATGTGAAATGGCTTCTTGGCCCTAGAAAAAATAACGTCCATAAAAGATTGTGTCACATGTGCCGCCAGTGTATTGGCTGTATAAGCATCGCCATAAATGGCGTTCAATAAATCAAATCCTTAGGACATTAAAAATTTGTCCCCTGTACTTGTAAAGTTCTCTACACGTCGTTTAAGTGACCTTTATGCCAATTGGCAAAGGTTTGACAGTTGAAATTTTGTCAAACTTGTAATAAACTTTGTAAATGCACTGGCGGCAATATGAAAAAATGTTAGGACTGCAGTAATTTATTCTAAGGCCAAGGACACTTTCAAAAATGCGGTAATATTTCTAAAAATAGTATAAAATGCACATTAAACATTTTGTTTATTAACATTTGGCACTATAGCAGTTTTATATTTTTAAATAAAAAACGGCTAATACTTTCAGGATAGCCCACGGAATTACGTTTCAGAAAAATCAGCAAGCACCATTTGTGTGTATATCATTTGCTGGGTCAAACAGACTTGCATTTGCTGGTATATTGGAAAATCAGTGGTGTTATAACCGAAACTTTGACAATAACTGCATGAGGTGCTTTAAAGTGAAAGCCGTTTACCCTATGTCTCCTCGGTTAGTGTCACCATCTGGATACATTTACCATATATAATCACTTCTGATTTACGAAACTTCTGAAACAGTAAATAGATTTTGTCCAGAAATTCGGTTTCAGAACCTGATATAATCAACAATTCCGTTTTTAATGTGGTCCTCCCTGTAATCTTAGCTTGGCTGTGTTACAGTATTACAGGAAATACATAACACTGTAACATAGTCTTCCATTCTACACAATATCTTGGGTGAACTTTCTTTTGTAGGGGACACTTAATCAATGATATGTTGGGGCTGTCCTCAAAATATGACAATGTCACACAAAGAGGATGGTATAGGATTATGTACAATGAGGTGTTCCACATTCAGAATTTGCTTACAAAAGTGAGTTTCACGAAAACTTTATGCACATGCCCTGGTGAATAATTTTTCTATTGTGCATAACATATTTCACCATGTTTCTTCATATTGACTGTAGCAATGTATGACCAGAGTGCTGGGTTAGGGTTTAGAAAAAGTATATAGAAACTTGTGACATCTATATTTTGCATGTCAACAATAAATTTAGTGAACTTGCAATGGAAAACTATATAGGCCTGCTGCAGAAATTTTCCTGTTGTGAAGAGACATTACAGGGGAAAATGCACATATACATAGAATTGATATCATGCTGAAGCGCCCTCTACCATGCTACATAGTGCAATTTTGAATCACTTGGTGACTAATTTGAGATGGACAAAACTTTACAAAGTGGACTTGTACCCTTTAAACTTTAAAGGGTGTTTCTTTTTTACCGTGTATCAAGCTTAGACCGAGAGTTGTAACATGGGATAGATGATTTGCCATTTATTTCCAAAGAGATTAGATGACCACTTTTTTAGCGCTTCCTTTCTATTGGCTGTTTGTATACTGACATAGATATTTCACCGATGGTCAGGATGTTAAGTAGAAACTTTTCTATGTTACGATCTCATTTAAAATATGAAATTGTGGCCCAGAAAACATTCATGCAGGCAGTACGGTTGTACACTCTTGGTTGTACTTAATTTTTTTTCCCGGTTGATTTTTCCTTCTTATTTATTCCTGTTGCCAACCTCTAATTTGCCACTTAATTTTGGAGAGTTGCAAAACATTTCGCCTGCAGGTTCTCAAATGAAATATGACGTGATGCTTATTACTTTGTCGCAGAAAGTAGCTACACTAGCAATATCAAGTCCGGTTATTAATTGACTTGTTGCTTGTGTGTGCACAGAAGGTTGTAGTCCCCACCCCCTTGGCCTCCATTTTCGTTTCATTGGCAATATCAATTGAACAAAAAATGTTTGCACTGCACTACAAATGTGTCACATACTATTTTATTGCTCATGTAGGAAACCTGTGATTCAACAAAATAATGCTTTTTTCACATTGTTGCTATTTGGCTATTTGTTACAGAAGGGAAATATATACAGCTGTTAACTGATATACAATATAAATAGACTTCGAATTTGCTTCATTTGATACAGGTCAGTCTTATCAAAATTGCTCAATGATAAGAAAGATGACTGCTGAGCTACTTGCAATAAATAATTTCATATGTACAGTTTAGATTGTCCTCAATTAATTGGCTGATTGTGTAATGTTCTCAGTGGAGTGATTTAATTTTTAAATATGTATTGAAAACTCAGGAACATTAATAATTCCATTGCATTGTCAGTACTTTATAAAATGCATTGTGAACAAGTTATTCAAATATATGTACAGGAAAAGGAAACAATTTGAATGCACTGTGACTGATTTTTTTGCAGAATGAAAACATAGTGTATGTATGTTATCTTGGAATAGATTTGTTACATGTATATATAAGTAAATGTTCCAATTGATAGTGCTCAATTAGACTAAAATATGTATTGATAAATCTGCAAGTTTGTTGAAACTGAAATCTGGAGATCACAGTTTGTACTGGTTAACTGATGTTTTTTTAACCTCTTACCCCAGAGAACTAATCTTGTTTTAGTACCATATCTAGGTGTTTGCAATAGAATTAATTGTAGTCTACAAAAGTCTGAAAATAAGTTATCCATGTAGGCTAAGTTAGAGACATCTTTGAAAGTGAATTTATTGTAAATTATTTTTTTAAAAAAATGTTATGTAGTTTAAAAGAAATTTGGCACACAGTAGCAGAGCTTTCATAAGGAAACCTGTATATCTGCCATGCTAACAACAAAAAAGTTTCACAAGAATTTGTAAAGTCATCACATCTGCAGCAATTTAAAAAAGTACGGTTACGTAAGAAAAAATGTTTGCTTTGTGTAATCCAACCGTCCCTAATTTTAATAATCTCAAAAGATCTACAGATTCAGAAAAATGACTGGATTTTTTGAAACTATAGGTAAAACAGCTGTGGTTTTATTTAAAAAAAAATAATTATTACAGTAGGTACTTACTGTAATCTGCCAAAGCAGTTTTCGGTCAACCCAAAATTGTTCATCTGAGAAATCGAAGCTTATTTTTTTGCCAACTTGTCAAGAGGCAATTCAACTGAATGGTTATTTACAATGATGATTTGATGACGTTGAAGATGATAATGGCATTGGCAGTTACATGAAAATCTTGTACGATGTCATCATGTATCTGCCAGGAAGAGTCACTGCACAGATTGGGGACGAGTTTTATTTACAACTTCCTGCACACAGCAATTCTTATTGTTAAAGGTCTATTTGCGTGCAATTATCAAAGCACACACACAGATGAAAATTGGGAATTGAATAATGGGTAGGCTGTTGAAATGCGATGTAACAAGGAAGCCGCAAACATTCACTTATTAAGCAAAGCAATTCAGTCAGCATAATCCCAGAAAAAGTAATGCATCAATAAGCGAAATTTTCAGGTAATCAACTATAGTATACTGTGGATATGTACATTTTGCAACTACATTCCTGCACATGAATATTATGTTTATAGTATATCCATCCAATTAGTAATATGTTTAACTAGGAATTTTAAATTTGCATCACGTAGAAGTAATGTAAATACAGTATATTTAAAAATATATGCTCGCATTTCAAGGTTGTCACTGTATATTAATCCTTAAATCTCTGCCATTTCCTACATATACATTACCAGGTCTGCATATACTAATACTATACCTGTAAAATCCTGAAAAATTAATTTCTACATTATATTTTATGAATATCAAATACCATATATTAAAACAATTTGGCATTTTCCAAAATTCAGGACTTTCCAGGTTAAGCAGATAAATGATTATTAGCAGATTATTATGCTGTTATACATGGTTTACAGCGGAATTTATTATACAGTTATTACATGGGTAGATAAGCCAGGGAATTATAAAATTATTATGAAGAATATGAATATTAAATAAGGAATTTGGTATAAATTATACCTATAGGTAAATTATTAAAGCAAGATAAAATAATAGAACTTTATAAATTAAAGCATGGAACAATTCTGTATTGTCTGCTTACAAATGAAAACCACTTGCAATTGTGTTTCTAACCACATTTTACCAAGCTGTTTGTGCCGAAGATCTTTTGGATTATTTCATGGCTCATGTAGATTAGATAAATGAAAATCATATGGCTATACCTTTAAATCTATTGTAGCTGTTTCATTTATTGTTTCTGAGCAATATTGCACTACTATAAATATATATGTAAAAAAAAAGATTGCAACTTTGTCGTGGTTTAATTGGAACTTTAGATTGGGTGGATTGGATTTAAAGGTGCAAGGTCTAATGGTGATTAAAAAAGACGTTGCGCAGATATATGGGAATGTAGTTGATCCTCAGTAGCAAATTCTCATCCAAGGTTCCTTATTTACTGCTGTGGTCTTCTTCAGATGTCATATCACGTGTTTGTGTTACTATGGACAAAGATTGGAAGCTATTACCAATGATATTACAGAATAGATTGGCAATTGTCTTGTCAAACCTAGCAAACGTCTTCCTGTTTTTCTCTTCTTTGTTTCATTGTGTTCCTAAATCAAATGTCACTGTAATCAAGAGTGGATGAAGGGTCAAAAGGGTTTGGTTAGGACTAATGAAATGTTTGCATTTTCTTTTTTCTATTTATCAGACTGGCTGCCTTAAGACATTGAATCCATCCATTCCAAGTAAGAGTGAAACTTGTGCTACTTGTACACATCAAATATTTGCCTTTGGAACACAACTTAACGTTCACATGTTTATAGGTTCACATGTTTATATGCGTTGTAGCAAATAGAAGATGCCTCTTAATTTGATCTTGATCCGGTTGTAATTTGATTATTGGTCCAATTTGTATTTCATGAACATCTGTAACAAATTGTATAGGTATGCAACTGAGGAATTCGGTTTAATTGCTGAAGTGTGGAAAGTGAGAGATAAAAAAGGAAATGATATCAAACAAGAAATGTTTACAGTTGTTGCATAATACCAAGAGTTGATAATAATAATACAATATATGAAAGTGGTAAGAGTTACACATTAAAAATACAAATGTTTCAAGGCTGGCTGGAAGAAACTTGTTTTTCTACCCACTTATTATTTATTATAAGTAGCTGGGAGGTTTGCTGATCATTTTTGACTTTATCTGAGCTTTTGCATTGTCTGAATAATATTTCATTCCCACGCTTGGCTTCCCCAACCAGAAATTGGGTTTGGTGAACGAAGGTGTGAAAATGAGGAACCTCCTTCTTTACATGAACTTTACTGCTGAAAAGTATTTACTCACCTGTGCAGAAAAACCAACATACTTTATTGCACTGAAGGTCATAATTTTAATATACTCTTATTATGTTAACTGTTTTTGCCATATTTATTGCAGGTCTGTAAATCAAAATGAACAATGCTTCTATTTCTTTTCATCTCTTTATTTTACATATGATTTTTAACAGTGCATTTTACATATTTCAGCTGTCATTTAAATTTATGGAACACTTGTCTTAGTTTATTTAATTCACTGGCACCGCTATGTACGAACTTTGCTTTCCAACTGGAACAATTTTACATTTATAGCTGTCTTTTTGTTGCTGAAATACGAGGATGACCTTGTTGACGAACCAACTTTTCCTGCAGCAAGAAAAACTATGACCAATTATAGTTCACAAGTAAATTGGGGAACTTGTTTATTTTCATGAATCATGCTGCACAGCAAGCAGTACCTGTAATTTGTGATGCAAGTCGTATAAGGCTAAATAGCTTTATTGTGCAGTTTATCATCCGAGATAAACTAGGTCATTAAGCCTTTTTATAAATTCAAGAAAGTCCATGCATAAAACGCGATTTGCTTTTCCTCTAAGTTTAGGGACATAAATACCGTATTCTAGTTGTTCATACAGCAATAAAACCATATGCCAATATTAAATCGAACAAAAAGCAGGTTTACATACAAATTTCGGTTTTCCTTCCCAGATTGCGCATAGATTTGCCTTGCGGGCGTGCCATACTTTCGAACGTGTCCGCCATTTTGCGCGACGATTTCAATCGCGGAAGTTTCACGTTTCACACTGCAATCCGTTGTCATCCAGCAATAAACGGAAGTAAGATAATAACTGCTTACCGGATATCTGTCAACTATGTAACCGGAAGGTAAGGCAGTAGTAATTTTTATGCTGTGAAAGAAATATCGAACCGAATTATAAGTTTTACCGAACGAACGTTAAGCCTAATGTCACGGAAACACGAATTTGAATGCATTTTTCGATATATTTGGCCTTTATTGCCGCGATTTGGTATACAACTACACAAACCCAAACAGTTCTCGTCATAAAATGGTCATTAAGTTAGTTTTTACATGTGTAAAAACACACAAGACTGCCCTTCAAAAAAAACTCATTTTTCACTTCAGTCAAAACAGTATTATTTGGCTATGTGAAAAATGCACTTCAATATTAGGTAGGCCTACATCGCATTCCAGACATTTAGAATTTTAATCGTTTTCTACATATATTATGAAAATAAGTAGAAATTCAGGAATAAGCATTTAAATCTGGACGATTGGCACCTTTACGAAAATGAAGTTTTCTGAAGGGTTACATAACATGTCTACCAACCTAGTGATATTTTTAAGAGCGATAAAACATTGTTGGCCTATTATTTTTAAATATGTACAGTGAAACCGTTCATCCACACCCATCCAGGCCAACCATTTGCGTATAAATCGTTACACCTTCATCACACAGAGCAACTGCAATGGTCCTCAGGCTTGTGCTCGAGTAGATTATCAAAATGGGTTAAAACTATTCATTCATTATATAGTATCTACTAATAAAAACGACTTCCTTTTTTGGGCACGCAACTGCTTCGTCTTCTCAGCCTGGAAACCTCTTTCGTGTAAAAAGCTCACTAACATCCACCAGATTAAATAAAACGAAAACATGGAAGTTGTACAGCAGAGTAGGCGATGTCAGTTTTCAGTTGTTCATGGAGGAACTAACGGATGTTGAAGCTCATATGGATGTGGTGCGGTCTCCAACAATCTCTTTAGAACCCTTGTCATTTCTGTATTTTGATAGCAGAGCAGGTTCATGATCTTCCTGTGGAGGTAATGGAGCTTTGTAGACGTATTGGTAGAGGATTCCTGCTGCCATACCACCCAAACATGGACCAAGCCAGTAAACCTGCAATTAATGTTTTCCAACAGATTACATAACTAGACAAAAGTGTACAAATTGCCAATGATGGCAACAATTTACAAGGTGCGGCGAACTTTTGCACCGATTTAACACGCAGGGGGAAAGTTGCAGAAAAGCAGCCACCACCCACGTGTCAAGTGCCAGAATTGAATACATAGGAAAAAAAAAAAAAAAGAGGGAATAAAAAAAGTGTGATGCAAGGCCGAAGGGTGAGCGCTCCTAAAGGAAGGCAACAAAAGGTGTTGCGCAATCATTACATGTGGTAATTTGAACTCACCCAGTGATCGTCCCATTTGCCGGAGATTACAGTAGGTCCAAAGGCTCGAGCAGAGTTCATACTGGAACCAGTATATTTGATCTGAAACAAAATAAAGAAGTCGCATTGATTTTAGTAAGACAATAGGGAAAGGTGAAACCATGGTGAAACGTAATATACACAAAATTCGACATTTAGCCAATTTCATGTGGAGTCATTCAACACTGTTAAAATCCGGATCGATTTGGTCTTGTCTAGTCCGAAGAGGTTTTACTTTTGTTTTCCTGTAGTGTAAAATCAGGCAGGAGTGACGACACCAAATAGGAATTTAACTCTTGTCAAAACTCACCCTAGTAACCATCTGGGCTACCTTTACACCATTGACCTTCTGCAATTATCTAAGTTATACGAATACATACTGCAGATATAACTAAACTTATCTGATCTCCAATGGGTAAAATGCCATAGGGATTTGTACTTTGTACTATAGGATCAGTTCTTAATTCAAAAACTCATTCAACCCCCAGTCACTGACCCGGTTCTCCATTTTCCCACAAGCCACAGGTGCATATGGAGCCCCAGGCAAATGATGCACCAAGTTTTGTGTGGAGTGAAACCCCTTTTGTAATTATGAAGCAAGGGGTTTTTGAAGCAGTTCATGGAAACAAGGAGTTGGAAGTCATGAACTGCCCAAGGTTGGTTGATTATCCCACCCATGGTTTGTTCCCAGGAAGGAAATCAGTGGACCTTGTATGTAGCCACGCCTACTTAAATGTAGTTCAGCTTATGATAGCTCAAAGAAATCAGATTTGGACAAGAACAAAGTTTTTGTTCCAGGTTGTTTAAAAAAAAAATACCACAAAGTGCAAGTTGAATCATGACGTCACCTGCATAGAGGTCCATTGAATCAAGAAATAAAATAAATGTATTTACCGCAAACAAATGGCATGTGGCAACTGAAAGACCAATGGCGATTGGAGCAGATCCCTTGTTGTCACCACGTTGCTGGTCGCAAACAGAAAACACTGTCAGCACCAGTACAAAGGTGATGAGGAACTCTACACCAAAGCCCTGAACAGGGCTAATTTGGCCATCAACTTGAGGTGTTCCAAGGGTTTTCTGGTGATCTGGTGGAGTGATTGCCTTGAGGATGGCAGCTCCAGCAATGGCCCCAATGCACTGCGACAGTATGTAGAGGATAGCCCTGATGAGGCTCACTTTACCTGCCACCAACATGGCACAGGTGACCGCAGGGTTGATGTGTCCACCACTCACGTGACCTATGCACTGCACCATCACAGCAACGGTCAGTCCAAACGCAAGAGAGATTTCCACAATGGATGGTGGTGTTTTAGTGCCCCAGTTGAGTATGCAAGAGCCGCATCCCACAAGAACCAAGATGAGGGTTCCGACGAATTCGGCTGTCAGGGCTTTCCAGATCTCAGTGTTGCTGGTAATTTCATCGACGCCCAGTGCCAAACGAAACCTGTTGGTCTTGCCCATCTTCAGCGGCTGTGGTAGATGCAGATGGCTATAACCAGTAACTCGATGTACCTCCAGCTAAAATGTTGGCGTGCTGAACGTGCACCGGTTGCTTTTATCCTCCAAGAACAACACGTGACTGTGACGTAGCAGAAGCACCAATCACGCTTGCGGAAAATGGTGTTTCGCAACCACGGTTTTCTCTTTCTCCTTTTTTCCCCCCCTCGTGTAAATGATCAAAGATTCATTCCATGCACAAGTGGAAATTTCTGGCTGATTGATTTGTCTGTTTGCCAAGACAATTTGCTGTTTCACAGTCTGAACACAAGGTATAATAACCCTGGATATAAAGTGCACTAACTAATGATATCCCATATTGAAATTAAGTTGTTGTAAATCAAGGTTGTAAATTTCTAATGAAATTATTGAAATTTCAACAGGGGAATATTATTATATAACTCACATGGGAAACTTGGAATATTGTATATTAAATGGCTACAGATAAAGAAATGATAAGAAATGTTATAGTTTATGATAATAAAGTTTTGAGAAAATTATATTTAGATCAACTATGTAATATTAAACGTCTGTGTGACGTCATGATAAGCCATAATTGATTCGTCCAAAGTCCAAATCAGTAAGAACCAAGTATAATATAGTAAATATTGATTTAAAATATGAAGTTATTGAATATTAAATCTAAACAAATGGATTTGAATTAAGTGTAATTTGAGTGAGTATAATTTTGGTTTTAAATCGCAAACTTTGGAATTTCGAAATACTACATCTCTACTCTGATAACGCTATCTTATTATTATCTACACAGTTGACTTATATGATTTGTAACATTTGAAGAACTTCTTGAAGTTTTTTACACTACTATTTTTTTACAATAAATACTATTATAACTCAAGTGTTTTATACTTTTGTGTGAAATTGTAGATTGTTGCACGTGTTTCCCAGCCACATGTTACTGCAAAACCTTTTGTCAATGGATTTTAAATAGCTGTGTGGAATTTATAACAAAAAAAAGCTTGTAAAAAGTTAAAAGCAAGATTGTTCTATAATTAAATTAAATGTGGTTAAACCAAATTACACGGAAATAACGCGGTTTGATTTAAGTGCTTTAATAATCTGAAATGCTCATCATGTGCATCTAATTCAATTTGTTTTGAGTAATTTTCCACATGTAAGGGGAAAGTAGTGGGAGTAGGCCTTGTGTCATTATATATTTTTAAAGAAACGAAAAAGAACTGGTAGGATTTTGGCGGCAGCTTGAGAATTGCTTGAATGACGTCATAATAGAGTTTCCAATTAATAACTTTAATAATGGTAGAATTGCGTTTGCAGAATCTCGGAAAAATGCATGTGTTGGCATCTTTTAGTTTCTTTCACTTCCGGTACACTTCTTTACATGTACCATCCACCTTCTCATTCCTCCAACTTCAAGGTTTTCTTTATTATAATAACACTCATCTAGTTTTAGTTAAAAAACTAGTTGGTAAATACTGCATCCAACCGAAACTGAACGATTCATACACGTGACTCATTTCAGAAGCAATTTGAAAAAAAATGTGAACAAATTAATTACTACATGTAACAATGGTACGGAGGACGTGGGAACATTTAACAATTGTTTTCAAGTTATTTGACCGTCTTTTTCTAAAGTAAACGTCAAAATTGAATGATAAAATAATACTAACGTACAGTATATTTGCGTATATCTATCTACATTGTTGCGTGTTTCAGTATTTTGCAATAATCTTATTGGTTGTGCAATCTGAAAAAATCTGATTGCACATGTCAACCTTGTATTATAGAATTCTTCAGTTAATAAGTGAATAAAAATAGACTTGTATATATTTGTCAGGAATGAATATAATGAGCGTACATGAAAAAATTGCATTGCAAGTTTATATATGTAGCTACTAGGTAATTTTAATACAACCACTTCTCATTTTATTAACCCTGATTTGTATTGCATTTGGAAATTAAGATAACATTATAAAGAGGTTTTGTTTTTATCACATGTAAATACTCGATCTTATCTGCAAAAAAATGTAGTTTATAAATATTAATTATAATGAAAATGGGAAATAAAATTTACGATATAGTAGTTATATCATAATAGGCCATTATAGCCGATAAAAAGACTTTAGTAGGAAATAATCACGCATATATTGATAGATAACCTATTATGTATATAAGGTATATTCTACGCGCTGGATGTGTTCGGAAAAAGGATTAAGAAATCCCCCTTCCTTCTATTATCACTTAATTGCTTGACAATAGGTGGAAGGGGGGATTTCTTAATCCTTTTCCCGAACACATCCAGCGCGTAGACTATATGTACTGTATAATGGCTTGCATTTAAAGTTGTAAGTTGTAGAGTATTCAGCTGGTGATATACATAGTTATTGACCTGTTTCACATTGCTTTTCCACGATAATGTAACTGTTTTTGTGTATTTTTCTTATCATTTATTTGACACGAAATGACACTTTGACTTTATCTATTGATGGCCACCTAACACCTTTGGTTATACACTGATATATAATCAAGTAAATCGGTTATAGAGAAAAATAATTTCAGATTATATTGAGGATTTCAGAATATGTATAATATAGTATAATATAGTATAATATAGTATAATATAAACAAGTGAAATGAGAATAAAAAATGCACGTGGCCACACTTAGAACTTTAGCATTGGGGGCAATTTCACAATGTTATTTCTTGATGTTATTGCAGATTGGTGACAACGATATGTGCATCATCCTTGTGGCTTATGCAGTTTGCACTAATGGCGGCAATTAATGCAACAGAATCGCCGTTCATCAAGGTAAAAGGGATCAGGTTCACACCCCAAATTGCTCACAAAATACCACACAGACACGTGACTTGACTAACACCACACTTCGATTCGATAGATTAGCAAATAGAAATGATACCAATAATAATCTTCAGTGTGTTAGGTAATCTATCTATAGAAAATGCGACCAATAATTATTATCAGGACTGAACTTTTGAAAATTCCTGAGTCGTGCGTGAATGCATATTTCAGTAACTGATTTGATTACATGTTTCGCTTTGAATTTATAATCAGTTGTGTGACTAATGCAAGTTGGACTGAAAAGGTCACTGTGACAGCAGATATAAGTAATGACTGCTGTTTGAAATTCGAATGGAAAATGTGGGTTGCAACTTTGCAAAAGACCTTGACCATAAAGTTTTTGAAAAGGAAAAACGATGATTTAGCACAAAAACTTGTGCTATGATTAGAATGTGATGTAAAACAGGACAATTATTTTAATGTACGTTACCTGATTGTATACAAGTTTAAAGTTCCAAATATGTATCCAGTTCCGTGTTTTTCTGTGCTCCAAATTAAAACCAAGACTTTGAACGTCCTCGTATAGGAATTTTCTGTTGACAATTAATTTTCAGTGAGTTAAAACTGCAATTAAGCGGTTTCTGTTTTCAGTCAACAAATTAATGCTTTTAAGATATGTAGATTTATTTCAAAGATATGAATATTATACTGTCAATTTTTATCTATATATTTTTCCTTTTGAAATCATGTCATGAATCCAAAAAGGAATTATCAGATTACATATTTGTTTAGTATATGACTCTTATAATTAATGTAATATTTACTAGGAGTTCCTATCCATACAATAATTGCCTTTTGTCACGGAATCTACTCTGCCCTCCAAAAAGCTTATATGCTAATTGAATGGTTTCTGCAACGAAACTGTGTAGTCCATTTATGTAATGGCTGATTGCTATTAACTATAGGCTATATATTTTCAGGAACGCCATTATCATTTTCGTATTCTTTAGTCGTCGTATTCATGATATATGGACAAGAGGTTTCCAGTGCGTATGTAGGCCTATTTGCAAATTAAGAGATATTTTCTAGTTGTCATGACATTTTTTAATGGTTTTTGTTCAGCTGCTAATGTTTTTCTATCATTTAAAAATACAAGAATGTTTTGTTTGCCAATGATTGAATATTGAAGTCCTGATACTGGTTCTCTGATTACCTGCTGATAAGAAGGGCAAAATGCTCGAGTGCAAGTGGCTCTTTGGTGAAAGTGCCAAAAAAAATTATACAAGTCCTTCTCACTCTAGCAGCGAAGTAGATTGCAGTAAAGTGATTGGTCGGGGACTGTCTATACCTGGGATATCGCACTGCCGAGGAATGATCTCGTGCACTTTTCAAACGGGGATTGCTCTAAATCAAATGTTTGAAAAATGCGCTTCTCTCTTGTTCTCTGATTGGCTGAAACTGGTTTTTCGGCACCGTGACATCACTGTTTTTTCTGAAAACCTATTGCTTGCCTAGTGCAAGAAGAGGGTAATTACAAGTGGGAAAACCCGGACTAGTCTCATTTCCGCAGCACTTTCATTCAAGGTTACCTTTAATTTCTGGTCTATTTCGTTGCAAACCACCAGGAATCTAATAGTATAGTCCACCAATAGGCCTACGTACACTCATTCTAATCAATGTCCTGAAAATTATTAATTTTATTCAGTGAACAATTTCCGAGGTATTAGCCCTCGGTTACAAATGTTTTTAAAGCATTGTGCAGTTTCGTGACGTCACCAAACAGTTGTCCGAATTTCGACTTTCCCTTTTTACTAATTTTCTCACAGATTTTGGTTTACCACCGTTTTATTTCATGTAGTACAGGGTGGCCACAAAGTCTTTCCAACATTTCAAAAAATTATTACTAAAAAACTACTGCTGTTAGAAATGTACGGTTTGGGGTAAATTAAAGAGGTACCCTTTAAGTTTTTTCTCCATTTTTTACAGTACTGTCTTAGTTGAATAGGCGGCGCTGCAATCGCTGGAACTGAAAATGGTGTCAGTGCAGAACGCAGACGAAATCACCGTGTTCACGGACGGGAGGCTACACTTCCAGTATCTTTAAACTTAGCAAAACATGCAACGATGTTTTGTAATCATTTGGTAGTCGCCCAGTTTGCCTCCTACAATTTTTCTCCACAGCAATCTGTGATTTCGTCTTTTATACCATAGAACGCATTGTGCGTTTTGCACTGACGCCATTTTCAGTTCCAGCGATTGCAGCGCCACCTATTCAACTAAGACAGCACTGTAAAAAATTGAGAAAAAACTTAAAGGGTACCTCTTTAATTTGCCCCAAACCGTACATTTCTAACTGCAGTAGTTTTTTAGTAATAATTTTTTGAAATGTTGGACAGACTTTGTTGCCACCCTGTATAACTGTTCCTTAACGAAATCTGTGTCAATTCACCTTTAAGATTATTTCTATCTCAAATAACATCATCAATAACTAGCCATTATGTCTCGAGCACCACGCCCATTTGGGAACAAAGGCGCTCCATGGACAGATTAGAGGATTTCATAAATGAACGAGAAAGGCCTATATAGTGTCTAGGAAAAAAATAATTAATGTGCTTTCTAAAATCAATCGAATTAATTGTTATTAATTGGAATTTTTGCTAATGGACTTCGTATAGGTTACTAATGTGAGAATTTGTGATATGCATAATATGAGCGCAATTGTTGCCGGCAGACTTAACTTATACGTAATATTATCGCAGTTGGAATCGACACCAAAACCAATGAGCTATATATGTATAGCTCATTGCCAAAACCATTCCATCCAATGCAAAGTCAAACTTCGTGCACCACAAGATGGCCGCCGCCGTTCTTGTGAGTAAGTCCTATATGCCACCATTTATATGAATAAAATACACCAGACGAAATAACTGCATCCCCCAGTACAGAATTTCTAAAATTGAAAAGTATAACAGAACTTTGCAATTAGATTTATTGGTCTATTATGGTAACCCACGTGATCGATCCTTGTGGCAAAAAAGCGGCTATTTGACCAATAGGAGAGGGACATTTTTCAGCAACTTATCTATAATTTAGTATAATACATAAACATTCGTGCTAAATTTTCTCATCATGTGCATACTAAAAGTCGGTATGCAAGGTTGCATGTATGAAATGCAAATGCATTTATCGATTGTTAAATAACTTAAAGTGGGGCCTATTACTGTAACTAGTCACTTAAAACATGAATGTGTATAAAATATGAGGAGACATGGAAATTGCCAAATTGCTATATATACGAACTCCATAATATACACATCTGTATGTCCACTTAAAACTGAAATTAGAATAATTCAAGACTATAAAAAACTGAAAACGTTCACTCCCACACATTGATAAATTTGTGAATTTATTGTACGGTTTACTTCCTGAATATAAGTTGTTTGCTTGCTTTATGCAAATCATACTATTGAATATGTGAAGAGGTCTATATACTATTATACTGAATGATTCTGAATGTCTCTTTACCAATTGTATGTAATCTCCCCTAAACTTTTTAACAATATTAATGTTCATCACAACCCTACAGATTGCATTCGAAAATTTCATTTAAAGAAGTTGTACCCTACTTAAAAATCGGTTACATGTCTGCAATGTAAATCATGCAATGGTTTGTAACTCAATTTATATTCTCTGAACTTGCAAAAACTCTTTTAAACAGTGTTTGCTTCATTATATTGCAAATTTGTTAAAATATTCTTGAATATAGATTAATTTCTCGAGTTATTCAACATTTTCAACAGTTAAATTGTCTTGGTGCAAAAATGGTTGACATATAACAAAGTTTCTCTTATAGAAGCTTTTCTCTGCAGGAACAGAAAATATGTTTCAGATATAAAAAGTTGCAGTTTTTAAAAAGTCAGTTATACGTTATACCTACATTTTAATATAGGAGGAATAGGAATTTTGGCCGGGAACAAAATAAAGTTTTCCTTTATAGAATATCAGTTGTGGAAGTTTTTGTTATCAGGAAAGGGGTCCATCCACCTTGTGTGGTAAGAGACAAAAGGGAGGGTGCATCGGGGTGCATGAGCGTTTGCTTCTAGTGGCGCCATCTCTCAGGAATAGCTGGCATCACATCTGAAATGCCGCTGCCTGTTCAATCTGCGTTTGCCAGTAGAGGGCGCTAATTACATAGAGTAGGTTTCCCATTATGAAGGCTGCAGCAGCAAGTCAAAATTTAATTATTATAATGAAGATAAATATAAATAAAATTTTATAAAGCGCATTTCTTATGGTAAACGATGCGCTAAATACAATGGGGTTAATCGTTTGTTTTTCCAGCGATTGGAGATAAACATTATACGCCCGATAGCAGGAAAACACATTTTCAAGCGGTTCAGAATGCATTGAAAATTAATACAGGCTAACCCATAAAAAATCCAATCATGTTGCTGCTGTGAACCTCAACTTTCCCAATGGTTGGTTTATTAAAATTGAACATATTAACAAAGTCTGGAAACACCGAAGGACATTTTTTTACTTGATGTGCAGCCAGGGACATAACAATGAGATTTAAAAATATTTCATATGAAAATTAATATAAGTATAGTAATAGTAACTGTTTAAAAATAGCCTAATAGCAATTGTATTGATTTTTGTGATTATAATGTAGTAATGAATCTTTCTTTCTTCACTTTTTCAGTTTCCCAAATTCTTACTATATGAAGTGCTTAACATTTTATACTTCACAAAATGATGCAAATGCACTAGTGAAAGAATAACAATTCACAAAACTTGGATAATTATTTTTAATACACACATATTTCTGCTATAAAATAATGCACAGAAAACGAATCGTGCATCATGTCTATCTGTTGTGAGATTCCTAATGTTAGGCTGGTCCCTTTGGCACTATGATGGGTTGACTCCAGAATAACATGACTATTCATTCCTCTATAGATTTAAGGAACTTGTTGTAAGCCTCTTCATCCAGCAATGCGTCCAATTCTTGAGGATTGGACAGCTCCAATTTGAACAACCATCCTGATAACAAAATAGTACAAAAATATATTCTCACAACATTGCATTAGTTAGGTTTTGTTGCGAATAAACTCTGAAAGCGATGGAGTAAGAACCTTCATCATAACATGACAAATTGACAAGGGAAGGGTTATCCTCGACAGCGGTGTTCTTCTCGGTTACTTTGCCAGAAACAGGACTGAAAAGTTCACTTGCAGCTTTCACACTTTCCAACGCCCCACATTCATCTGAGATAAAAAGATGAAATATCAATTTACAGTTTAGTGTACTTAGAATATAAACAAGCAATAGTTACCCATTGCTTTCAGTTCAGTTCCCACATCTGGCAGTTGAGCATATACAATATCACCAAGAGCATCCTAGGTATTTCAGGAAGTAAAAATGAGAAAAATTTGTTCCACCTTATCTATGGCAAAACGTACAAACTTATGATAAAAAAATTTACAGATTACACTTTACATAATACAGAACAAAACACTTTTTTGCATTTCAAAGTATCCATGTGCATTTATTTAACAAATTCCACCACCTGAGCTGTTATTAAAAAATATTTCCCAATAACATATAAAAGTGCTTCATGATGATGATAATTATGTTACAAGTTGTTTTGGAATATATGTTAATGGAACAATGAATACTATACACATTTGTTTCTCTTATTTGTTCTTTTTTATAACCAAACGGCCCTTATTTTTGAAATGTGCCTCGTACTTTAAGGAAAATCGTCCCTGATTTACATACCTATGAATAGAATGGATATGATAGATTGCACATCTTACTGGATTTAAAGGTGAACTGACAAGGCTTTACAACATACCCTGAAAAAACTAGCATTTGATTGCCGCTAATTTAGAAACATTTTCTGAAAATTTGAGGCCATTTGAAGCATTATTGCAACAGATATGAATTATTTAGTTTCATATTTGTGGAGTATATGGAGTCAAGGAATACCCTTAGTATTCTTTGATGGAGTAGTATATTGTGAGATACGTACACTGGAGCGCTATTGATAAAGCTATGCCATTGCCTGAAACTACGGAGGAGCTTGGCCTCATTGGCTGAATATTCAAATTTTGTCAAAGCAGGACACAATGACATCAGCGCGGTGACAATGCCCTTCCATGACGCCCTCTTTAACTACTCGTAACTTTTTGTAACAATTTTTACAAAAAGTTTTGCTTGCGCCAATCGTTTTATTGGCATCAATTCTATAGAATTACACACATTCCAGGGTATGTTACAAAACCTTGTCAGTTCACCTTTAAATACATTTTCAGTGTGAGTGGTGCACTAGCTGCATATTTACTCGACAATACTTTTCTACTTGTAGTAGTAAGTAGTAACAACGACGTGCACTCACTTCCTCCTATCTTCTCCTATCAAATATACTTCCATTTTAACGTATTTGTGTGAACTGATAATATTATGCATGTGCACATTGGCGATCCATGCAAGTAAACATTTAACATTGCCCTTTGAAAAATTTACTTGTGCATAATGAGTGATTCCCACGGTTCCCACTTTGCCGTCTACTAGCACCCATTCGTGTTTTTCTGTGTGTTTGCGGCCATCTGAAACGGATAAAAAAACGTATAGCAATTTACGATCGTCAGATGGTCAGATAATTCGTCCTTGAGATCAAACTCCAATCTATCACTTTTAACGATCGGTTTGACTTTGAGAGATGACTTACTAGCGAAAGCTGCCGTTGATTTTGAGAAATTACGTATTCCAAAGTTAGGTGTACCCCAAGGATACTTTACGGCACTTGGAAATGCAAATCGGCCCACTAAACGAGCACAATTCAAGAAACCGCGCGATCCGACGGCCGCCGCCATGCTGCACTGATCACGTGATTTGCCCGTGTTGCCAAGATGTACTAATTTCGCGACATATCCCTCTGCCTTATCATTCTTGTCAACGAAGCAGTTACCCAGTTAGGTAACTTAAACTGGCTAACAATGCTTAATTGTAATTCATCTGTTAAATACATGGCTCATATAACAAGAACGCTCTTG
Organism: Glomeris marginata; assembly: GCA_034696005.1. Lineage (NCBI taxonomy): Eukaryota > Metazoa > Arthropoda > Diplopoda > Glomerida > Glomeridae > Glomeris > Glomeris marginata. The sequence continues at coordinate 10,696 of JAQFZQ010000409.1, read as the reverse complement.
GCTTCATGCTGACTTGTGCATCATACTTTATTCTATAATATAATGGCACGTGTTGGCAGTGAGCGGGAAATATTCAAAATTCAATTTTATGTAGTTATTGGAATTTATTAAATCCGGTGTAAGATTCGAGCTGCATTTTACTGATTACTGTATCCACCAGCCAAGGCCACCTAACTTGGTGTGTTCTATACACCAACCTACCACCTTTGCGTGGTATGTTGGTGTTTGGGAAATGCATTCATGAATGCAAATATCAAAAAACGAGAATGCGAACACGATGTACATATTGGGGGACATCAGCTTACCTGCACTTTGAGGACTTTCGAAAACACAATCAGGGCGTTCGAAAATGTAGAATTTGTAACTTGCAAGATAGGCAGGTAGTATGAATTAGAGAAATAATGTGCACATCTGGCTGGTTCGGAAGGCAAAAAAATTTTGAATAAGTCTCCATTTATTTTTAAAATGTGTTACAATATACAATCAAAGATAAACTTATAATAATGTGCACAATAACATGTAAAAACAAATATTAATGTTAAAAATGCATAATTTATGCATGTCCCTCTATACAGGGTGAGTCACCTAACACTGACCTGCTCAATAGTTCAAATTGTGCGCAGTACAAGTGAATGATGTGAATTATAAATGTGCAGGAATAGTGCTTGACCTTGGAATGTCCTAGTGGTGCCTTTAACATTTAAGGAGCAGGTCAGTGTTTGACTCACCCTATATAGGCACATATCACCTGAGGAGCACCAGTGATAATTTTTTTGTTATTCACAATGGAATACTATAGAGTGGTGCAAATGTATTGCCTTTTTCGCTATAGCTTCTGAAATATGCACAGTATACTGGATATGCATGCTTACATGTTGATATAAGTAACCTCAACTACAGGAACGTGTTGCTCAATTAGTCATTTTTAGACATTCATCTTCAATGGATGACCCATGGTACCCCTCTTCTAAGTACCGTATGTGCATGCAATTATACATATAATTTGGTAGACTATATTCACATATTTCTGGAGATATAACTAGCAAATATGATCAGATTTTTGCACCAACCTGTATATGCCTAAGTAGATGCTGTATGTATAGCTACATCGGCACAAATAGTACTGCTATGAAATCTACACAAATAATAATTTTAATTTCAGTTTTTACAAGTGTAAATTACAAGTCTGTGCCTTATGAAAACTAGTACTAAGAAAACCCCAAAAAGGTAAAGTAACACTCATAATTAAAAGCAAAGCACATCTATAATACGAAAAGAACTACAGTGAAACTTCTATATATAAGAAACCCGCTTTATAAGACCACCCTCTGTGTAAAACCCATTTACAAGTCCCCGCCGAATTCCTATTCACTCACATGTTAAATTTTGTCTGTAAAACCCCTCCGTTCTCTTTGTAAAATCCTTGTTTTTACTCACACAAATGGCATCTTTTTCCATTTTAAACCATTTTCCAAGAATAATTGTTTAATGAAAAAGGTCGATTCACCTCAAGCGAAGGTCAAGGTTCAAAGCACCTGTAGCAAATTAATCTGTCTTCAAAATTCTGAGAAATTGAGAAATTGCATTGCAGTTTCTGTAGCCTCAAAGCACAACCAATTGTGCAATCTTGCAATGAGCTATATTTATGGGCCAGTTGTGTTTCATTGCTTCTGGACACAGTGTCCAGAAGCAATTAAACACAACTGGTGAATGTAATTGAAAGGACTTTAAAAACAAGGATTGGACATTCAACGCTGTTAACAGTGTTTGACAAAACTATAGGTACTCCCCATATAAAACCTTTTTTCGGAATATATGAAGCATTGGTCGTATAAAGAAATTTTTCATTAGATCTTCTCCACATAAGACCCGCCTCTTGCCTGTCCCCTCGTGTGGTTTTATAGAGAGGTTTCACTGTATAATAACTAGTGGCAAAGTACGTAATTGAAAAGAAACACTTTACATGACTAGAAAACTTTTGGATGTAGCGTTGCTTTAAAAGTCAGTGTATCTTACTGTAAATTTCCTTATAGAAGCCCAGGCTACAATTCAAAACTAGTAGAATATAATGGCACTTTCACAAGTGGAGTTTGAGCCGGTTCCCAATATACAAGCATGTTGGGAACCGGTTTTTAGTCATTGTCTGGCCAAAATGCAGTGGCTTTAATTCGAAACCGGTTTCAATAGGAGACAGGCTTCTGCTAGGAAATTTACGGTACTTTATATGTAAGCCTATGTATTCGCTAATTACTGCTCTTTACACCAAAGAAGTCACTCCAATTCTCCTAACCTCCCCCTAATTAGGCGAGCCAACTGGATAGGACGGGGGTACAAAGTGCAGTGCGTTTCCAAGACTGTGCAGACACACAGGTGCAAGCAATTGGCACTGCACTTCGCACCCCCGTCCTTTCCAGTTGACTCGCCTAATTAGAGGGAGGCTAGGAGAATTGGAGTGCCTTCTTTGGTGTAAAGAGCAGTAAAACAATTGTCTCACTTCCATAAAGGTATTGTATAGGCCATAATTTTCTTACAGTTTATTGACACCGGAAGTTTGTAGTCCAGTAGGGGATATTTCTAATATGGATTGGTGAAATGTGAGGACGTACACTTGTCTTAAAATTAACTGCAGCCATCTTTACAATTTTCCGTATAATATTGACTCATTGTGTACCACTGGCGAGCAAAAGTTATCTGGTGGACCTATGTATCATTACCAATAATTGGCACGATGCAGACTTAGAAATGTTTTGGCATATCTGGACCGTTTCAAGTATTATACAGATTTCCGTACCGTTATATCAATATATATACATGAAATGAAAGGTCAAATTTCATATGCAGTTAAATAGCCTATGCGTAAGACTAAATTAAACATTACATAACATGCATCTTACCCGCGTGTTTGGAGCAAATGCCTTGACTTACATAGGTTTCATGCCAATCCCCCTTGAAAAATGCAGCAAAATTAACACATTATTGACAGTGACTGGCCCAGCTAATCTAAAATTTGTACTGTTATTATTTTACGCTGACATAGCTGTAATTACTGGCACACAAAGCATATGGGCATTCTATATTTGAACCAATTGCATGACGAGTCATGTACTGCAGAAAACTTGTCAACGAGTTGTACTTCATAGACTAATTTGGCTTAACCAGTTGTTTGTCACAATCCACAGCTGTTCCAGCAGGCTCCTGTATGTGGGAATCATCACCAGCGTATTGTCTGTTTGATTGGCTCATTGAGGCACCTCCGAGTTCGTTGGAGGAACTACGCTGAGTAACATTTGTAGGAAACATGTAATTTTAGCTGTAAATATAGTCAAAGTTAAAAAAGTATTAAGTGCAATGAGCTTACATACGCAAGAGCAAGTCATTTTGCAGCACAAAACGGAAAATGCTATTTTAGCGACAAAATTCTAGGGATGCCCACAAAAGCAAAGATCCCCCTCTATAAAGAAATTAAAGAACATTGTATGCAGTAATCTTTGAATATCGTAAAACAAAACTTACTCATAATTCGAAGCTCAATCTTGTAGTAAACAAAAGGAATGTAGAATGCTAATCCTGCGAAGATGAAGATGGTAGCGTACAGATATTCAATTTGTGGATTATCTATAAGAGGTGTAACCACCAGGAATATCGAAATGATCAAAGTGACGATTGGGATGATCAGGGGCACTTTGTACGGCCTGGGTAGATGTGGATGGGTGCGTCTTAGCACCAGCAATGAGACCATCACCATACCGTACACTATCCATACTGTGAAGCTGAAGAAGTTGATGAGGTTGTCAATGTTTGATGGAATGATCATCAACAAAGCCAACAAAGCCTGAATATAAATTATAAAAAATTGTGGTTATATAAAGCTGTTTATTCATTCATGGAGCACAATTTGTTTGATATATACTCACATTGAAGATAAGAGCAGGGCTTGGTGTGTAGTATGTGATATGGACATAGGACAGGACATCTACTTGATGACCTTCGCGGGCTGCAGCATAACTTAACCTGAATATAATTTAAAATAAGCTTAATTGCATATTTAAATACCAGTAAAAACTATTAAATATTTTGGCAATAACAATTATCTGTGTAAGTGTACCTTCCTCCACAGAAGCAGCTTCCATTGGCTGCACCAAAGGTAGAGCAAACTATGAAAAATGGTATGCACCATGACATGGGTCCTAAAACTCTTTCTCCAAATGTCTGTAACAAACAAATCCACACATTACAAGCAAATATAAACCATATACAATTTAGTGTTCAGCCATTTTTAAATAATATACCACAGCTACAGCCTCTGATGCTAACAGCTCACCAGTGGACATGACGGTCAAATACGCAACGTTGACCAGCACGTAGCATATTGTCACTAATGGTATGGCTATCATCATACTCAGTGGCAAATTTCTAATGGAATATACATAAAATGAAGTTTTTCATGCATTGTGTAAGCCCTATGAAGCATTGAACTTGCCTAGATGGGTTGATAATCTCCTCGGTGACAGTGTTGAGGTTGTTCCTTAAATATGAAAAATGGAAAATCAAACTTTAATTGTCACTTTATAGTAATAAGTAATTGCCATGAAATTGTGTAACTCCTTGTATACCATCCATCATAAGCCCACATGCCGTTGTACAAGGCGATCACAAAGCTACCCCCTGAGAAAGAGGTTCCCTCAAACCCCGTTGCCAAATGCTGAGTACTCCCTGAAAACAAGCATTATTGATATAAGAAACAGTGGATGAAATAGGATGAAGTTTATGATATAGCTTACCTTGGCAAAGTTTGACCAATCCACCCAGAACAATAATGGCAATAGCGAGGAGCTTTGCAACTGTGAAAACATTTTGAACCGAAGTAGCAGCTTTCACACTGTAGCAGTTGATGAAAGTTATGAGACCTGGATTGACCCGAGATCACCATATAGTTAATATTATTGAAAATGTATAGTGAACTTTAAGCGCACTAACACAATAACAACTTTAACATTTTACACGTGCAAGCAAACTGATGACAATGCAAAACATAAATTGAATCTCTGGCAAGACTATATATATGATTATATATGCAATTGTAACGTGCAAGTGTGACAGGAAAACAATGCAATAGTATTACTGGTCGTGTAAATCGTGTCTTGAATTGTAATGTCTTAAACCTGTTTACAAGATTTGCAGTGTAAATATTCAAAGTGTAACTCATTTTGCATTTTAATATTTCCTGTGTTTTTATAGAAATCATTGTTAATGTCACTTAGAAAATATTCGGAAATTCATTTGATATCTTTTAAAAATTCGCAATCTAAATATAGCATTTTCCAAGTAAATATCTACATCAGTATTTGCTGACATTTTGGAGAAAAGATGATGATTGTGAATTACATATTTTACTATTGTGAAAGAAAGTCCTTGACATTTAAAAGCATTTCACAATTTTGTAATCCTTGACATTTGCACTTTGTTAACTATTTTTTGAATTTCCAGATCTTTTTAAGTAAACTAATAACTATACCGTGAGTATTACATTAGGGGGATTGTACAAGGAAAACACAATGACAGTGCATAAAGAGTTTTTACTTTCAGTTATAGACCTACTTGGCAATTTACTTTTACAGATTAGTTTGTTATGTTGGTTTCTTATTGTAACTTACAAATGGTAAATGCAGCAATGCATTTTGATGCCCATGGAGGACCTGAACATGGTGAGAAGAAGGGGTGGACAGCATTGTCTGCCAATGTAAGTGATAAGATGGCTAAGCTGGAAGGTCGCAGAAGAAGTGTTGATAGCCATGAATAAAGAAATGCTGGCGCTGGTCCAACATCTTTTCTCATTGATCCAAAACACTGCAGTAGATATGTGTATTCTCCACCTGCTCTTGGTATGGCTGTGCCCAGTTCAACGTACGAAAGTGCACCTTGCATGTGAAACAAATAAAGTTCATGCAGCGACATGCGACACTCAATACAATTAACTGTATGCAAAATTAAACAACAATTATCAAAATCCGTATGACAAACATGCACTAATAACGCCATTTCACCACACACATGTAACCCTAGCTATATGCTATTTGTATAGATTCGCAAGTTTTTAATGTCTATCTCTGTTGTTCTATATTATTTGTTCAGATGTTTTGTGGATGTCAGAGTAAGGACCATGGATCTCTGTCTCACCAATGGCCGCAGCACCCAAAAGCTTAAGGACACTCTGCGGAGGTTCACAGTCGATTCCAGTTTGCGGACCACTCCACAAGGGCTGTACTATGTATTCTGCGCAGCTGAGGCAGATGATGGCTAGTACTGCAGGCTTTAACACAAACGTTGACGCCCAAGAGTACAGGAAAGCTGCAACAGGTCCTATGCCCTCCACAAGGTAGGCATATTCACCACCAGACCTGCGCATATTTGTATTCAATGGATTTGTGCGAGATCTGAACAATGATTCAGACAGATATGCAAAAATCGGTAACTTCAATGTTTCCCTAGCTTAAAACACACACGAAATTTGTTGGATGAATTACATTTGAAATCTCGAAATACATAAAAATGTTTTTAATACTCCATTATGGAGCAAACAGCAAGTTTGAAAATTCATGGAACTCCTCTTAAATTTTCCATATTAATGTCCCAAATGGAGCAGGCAATGTGGGTTCCCTGAAGGTCTCCACACATGATGAGATTGATCCCTGGTCGGGAACAACACTTCGAGGAGAATTTTGTAATGGTAAACACTGCATTGCGAAGATCGAGTGGTCTTATGAAAAGTAGGCTACGACTACAAATGCAGGCTGCTCTCTTGAACAAATCATTTTTATGACTGAGGAGGGTTGAGGCACAAATTTCCAAACCACCACACTCTTTAGCGACCATCCCCGACCCTCCACTACCACTACTCGCTTCATCACGCCCCATTGAAAAAAGAAAGTTCCACTGCCACACCCTGTAGCTATGGCCAATGGTGTAGGACAAATATGGGTTGGGTTCTTATGAGAGCTTCTAACCCAACTCCTTGTTCTAACCATTCCCCCATAAGTTATCGGCTATGCTATGCAAGTGATTCCATATATAAGTCCGGATTCAAACTTCTGAGCACTTCCAATTAATCTTTCAATAGATGGAACAACAGGATAAACTCCAGCTAGATTTTACAGACATTGATACATACTACAGTGAATGTGTTAGATACAGTGGCCAAAAGGTTTTTGCCCCAATCTTTTAGCAAGAAATCGAACGCTTGGTTATTAAATAACAACTCTTTGCTAATCATAACCTATGTATGCATTAAATATGATCAAATTTTAGTTCAAATACTGCAATAATCGGAATACACCGTTAGAAATTTGTCGAAAAATGGCGCAGCAAATCAGAATTGATACGTGCAATGGCTATAGGTACTATATCTAATAAAATCACTGTAATGGATATTATGTTTATTTTTTCAACCTACCTGGGAAGTGATATGAAACGATAAACCCTGAAATAAGAATATGCACAATAGGCTGCTCTAAATCAAGGTTAACCTGTGCATTGCTTAGATTATTATGCTAAATTCCTCTTAAATGGATGTCATATTAATCTGTTGAAAACGAGGCTTCAATTCCAGGAACTGTAGTTTGACTCGTTTTTATGAGGTTAATGAATTTAAAATATGTAGAGAATTTCTATCTGGATTAAGTAAAGCAACCATGTTCATTAAATTTCCTCACAGTTTCAACTATAGAACCGTATGTAGAAATATTTTATGATGCAGATGTATTATAATTTTCTTGTTGTCCTACAAATTAATCGATATCAAAAATGGAATTGTCGTAAATTACACCTGTCGCTCCAATTTTTTATTCACATTTTGTATTGTCCGTCTGACCATGATTGATAAACAAACAACAATGACGACATGTATGAGCTTTACCGGTGAATGAAAGTTCCCAGTTCAGCGTAAGCCATACATCCTGTTTGCGAATTCACCGAACCGGCAGCAAAGAAAATCAATTTAAACTTAATAATTCTGCAAAACATGAAATGTTAATCACTAAAAGCATGCAGTGAAGGTATTATGATTGGAAATGCAGAATGAAAGAAAAGATTTGTTTTTTACTACATATCATGATAGAATTTTAATTGCTAAGTAGTGAATGAAATGATACAGGGGTCACCCAGAAAACGTATAGCAATGGTTTACAAGATGCAATTTAAACGACCTCTAATATTAAGTCCAAGGTCACGTGGGATATGCTTTTCGGATAACACCAGTATCAGTTACCTCTAAGCAACAAAATGTCCATAGCTGTAGTCACTCCCCACTTGTTATCCGCATGCGGAACAAAAAATCCTTTGGCAGAAACCTTTCCCATGTTACTAGATAGGAATCCCATGTTAAACTTTGTGTCCATTGAAATGGAAATGAACGAGTTGAAATAAAATGTACGTAGACTTTTCTTTCACTCTGTATATGCCAATTATTTTACATTATACATACATGCAAATTCTGACTAGAGCATATTAACAAATGACAATTTCAGTATGAAATTGGCAAACAATCGGTTTCAATGGATGGTGCTTAAGTCACAAAATTCAAGCCGTACAGAGTATTGTCTAACTTTAAAAATGGTTAAATTCAGTCAATTCTTATTTGTGATATTCATATACAGGGTGGAAGAAAAGTCCCGATTTTTTGGAAATAACTCGTTAAATATGCACGATACATGATTGGAGACCGAGTGGGGAAAGGATCATTATCAAATGGGCCATCCACTTGGCATGACGGGTATGACCTTAGGCTGCGTGTTCAAGGTTATTAGAAGTAGTTCCTAAACCGTAAGAGATAGGCCACATGTGTCAATTCGAAAGTTGTGCAGCACCATCAAATTGGTACGGAAATGCTTGGTTTAGTAATTTTGAAAACACTGCATGCGATGTAAGCGAGGTTTGCAGGCCTGTAGCATGCATTGCAGTGGAAGCATCCTGTACCAGTGGAGTCCTTGCAGTAGGTGCCTAAACAGCTGCAGACCATTCACTAATACCTGACAGAAGTATTGCATAATACTACCACGTGTGCGCCAGTCACTTGTAGTATGCTGTATGATGTGTATTGCAGGATAGGGATGTGATGTGGAGCACATTTTATAAGGTTCTCCATATGGGAGATTTCATTTGTACGATATGAAATAAATGCACCATCAACAGGAATGATTGTTTTTTCGGAGTAATACGGTTTTACCACACATGTACACATTTGCACTTGAAACGTCTCCACGCCCAATGCCACCGATTTGTTCAACACCCCTGCCAGGTAATAGTGAATGACCTGTGACAGTGTACGCACCTCACTGCAAGGACTCCACGGTACAGGATGCTTCCACTGCAACGAATACTACCAGCCTGCAAACCCCACTTACATCGCATGCCGTGTTTTCAAAATTACTTAACCAAGCATTTCCTTACTAATTTGATAGGTGCTGTACAACTTTAGAATTGACACATGTGGCCTATCTCTTACGGTTTAGGAACTATGCTAATTTCCAATAACCTTGAACACGCAGTCCAAGGTCATTCCCGTCATGCCAAGTGGATGGTCCATTTGATAATGATCCTTCTCCCACTCAGTCTCCAATCACGTATTGTGCATATTTACTGAGTTACTTCTGAAAAATCGGGACTTTTCTTCCACCCTGTATAATATAGCTCGTGTTTGATTTCTTTGAATCGGTGTAAAATTCACAAAGAATTAAACCGGGGTTTTAATTCCAGGAACCTTGACAAGGGAAATTCGAAAACGCGAAAACAACCCAATTGGGTTCAGCTCTTTGTCCATGGAGTATAATCGCAACACGGTGATATGCAACTTTGTATCTGGAATTTTGCTAAGGATTCTGGTAGTTATTGTCAAAACCAAAAATATTAATGAATGCGGCAATTAAGGCAAAAACATTTTGTTGTGGTACTATGTAAATGCTATTGTATGTATAATAAAAGTAATACTGCGGACAAATAGAATGCTATAGTATGTGCCCTTTCGAATGGTGCCAAAATTGTCTAACCTTGACACTTCTTTCAAGGTCACCCGTGTTCTAACTTTTCAACCACACAATTGCAAATTAGGCGCTAGAAATTGAAATTAAGTTTTTCGTTTATTTTGTTCCATTTTAACTTCCTTTCTAAATGTAACATTCTTATAAACCCAATTAATAATTTTGTTCAATTAGTTAATTTCAACTCCAGAGTATATGAAGTCCTTCATTAAACAACTTGCTCTGATCGAAAGGTTGCAAAATGCCTTTAGTGGCTGGAATTCAGTTAAAAGTCAAGTATAGGGTGTTTAATCAAGGTTTAATTAATAGGAAAATAGTAAGATGCTACAAGTGGAATAAGATAAACTGTATATACTGCCCCACTTTCTCAACAATTCTGTGAAATGAATATACAGTTATGGCAGGATGTTGCGTGTGTTCCACAGGGACTGGAAAACATTGTAGCATTTCCTTTGCGGAGTGTATGTATCTGAATTCCACCATTGATTACAAAGTAATATTTTTTAATAAAGTACAGAATACAAAATTGCAAATCAACCAATGTCCAAATGTGGGTTATTCAAACACAAATTATTTTCTCAGTAGATTTATACAGGGTGGCCACAAAGTCTTTCCAACATTTCAAAAAATTATTACTAAAAAACTACTGCAGTTAGAAATGTACG
>JAQFZQ010000408.1:0-34537 GCA_034696005.1 Glomeris marginata | reverse complement strand
TTCCAGAAGTTCATACCACATGTGTAGGTACACCCTGTAAAAATTTGAACGAAATTGGAGATGGTCGAGCAGCAACCTCAGGTCACTTGGCATGGAATGACCCAGTTTTAAGTGCTAATAACTTGATTTCTTCATGATTTTTCATGTCTGTTCGCTTTTAAAGCTGAATGCTATGTCATATTATATATGTCTACTACATAGTTATTTTGGTACAGTTTGATAGAAATATAAACGATATTATTTGTTATTATATGGGCCAAATGAAGTTTCAACTTTATTAATAAACTGAAGATGAATAATGGGGTGGCAATAAAGTTTGTGCCGTGTACAGGATAGTTTATGTGAGCAATTTTCACATTACGACCGTGTACAATGCATTATGTGTTCACTGTATTACACACTTAACCCGTGTGATAACGGGTTTTGTGTTGCAAAATTTCCACATATAATGAAATGATTTTTAGTGTTGGGAAAAGTGTGGACAATTATGTTGTCATGCTATCGTTTCGTTTAATTATACTGCAGCAGCAATTAACGTCCCTATCTGCAAATACATAAAGATCCGCCATTTTTCTAGTAACTCCTTTTTTTCCTTTCTTCATCCACGTCCAAGTGTCTCTATTAATTCCCATAAATTTATTATGTAAATTACCAGTCAGAAATTATGCATGGTCATCATTGGGAAATGCGAATTACCATATCCACTTTTTTAAATGTGATTTAATAATTAATGTCTTTAATAACGTTCAGCTTTAATTTGAATTTGAAGGCAAATTATATATGTAAATGCGCTATGGGCATTTTTCGCTATTATCGTATTTTGCGTGTGAATTATACAATATTTTATTCAGAAAAGCTAAATTTACATATTTCCTATAGTATAATTACAACTTGTGATCTAGCATAATTGTTTCTTAATAAGTTGATGTTTATTTCGTTTTATTATTACGTATTAATATATAGTTTATAGTATAATATTACAGTAAAATCTGTCTATCGTGGCATCTAAAAAACCAGGAATAACATATTCCACTATAGACAGGTTTCGTTATTGTATTTAATGAGGTTTTATGCATATTCAATTTAGTAAATTTGAAACACAAACTTTTGTTATTGAATAATTTACAAAAATATTGGTAAATGTTGTTGCTAATTATTTGGTTAAGATTAGCTTTATTAAATTAATTTAGTTTAACTAAAAATATTACTAATATGGATTATTCATGTTCAGATTAATCAGCATTATGTTAATTGAACTCGTACTATATTAAAGTTCTGTAATAATTTCACTAATTTTTGATAACTATTTTAGTTGAAAGCAGTCCATTATTTAAATTCCTATTTTAAATCATATGTTAACAATGTATGAATCATGTTTGAAATTGCAATAGACATACTATCTAAAATATTTTTACATCATTATGTAAACAAAAATATGTATTATCATTTAAAAAATTAAAATGTTAAATTACTTTGCTGAACATCAAAGTAGACATTTTTTAACACTACTGTGTATTCAAAAAATATATAGGAAAATGTACCGGTATACCATTCTGGAAAACCTGGAAATAGTCAGGGAATTTAGATTTTGGATAAATATAGTTATATGCTTTATTTAATAATGTTATTGTTGATTTGTGGGACTATGTAATCAATGATGTAATACACATATTTGTAGGCTTAATGATAAACAGGATAGTATACACTGTAGATAGCATTTGCATGATTTTGCTGTTTATAAGTAAGGTCACGTTTTCACATCATTTCTCTTATATCGATCGAAAAGGTCATTTTCTACGTATACATTCGTACATGTACAGGTCGGGCGCGAAGTTGCGAGTCTTCTCCTCAAAATGGTTTTTAATTGAAATGAAGGGGTAATTAATATTTGTGGATTGCGTAATAATTAGTGGGCGATTAATTAGTAGCTGAAAGTGGGGCAATTGTGGCGATTTCTTTTAGAATTGCGACTTTTCATTTCACGTTCATTGGAGTGTTGAAGTATAGAAGATAGAAGAAGAATTATAAAAAAATAAGTTAAGCCTACTTTTGGTGGGTTGGGCTTTTATCCGCTTGAAACCAATCGATATTGATGACTATTATAGCGAGCAAAACGTTGAAGAAAATGGCAAAATCTATTCCAAAAATGGTCTAAGTACTAAGTTATTGCACGTGCAGAAAAGGAAAGTCGTAAAATCCAACAATGGAGGCGTTATCATTTATTTTTCATGGCTGGAAATCATTTCATAGTGTAGTATGTAATATATATTTCAGTTGAAAATTTTGGAAATTGATGGATAATGTAAAAGTGAAGCTGTCATTATAATGGTGTAATTTATTAGAAGCTATAGGTATGTTATCATTTGATAAGGTATAACAAAATATAGAAATACCTATATTAATAATTGCTGATATTATAAACTTATTAAAGGTGATTACTCTGTTGAAAAGTTTGAAATTGGGCTTTAGCAAATTAATAACTTCTCAGTTAAACTAATTAGCAGTATATGTGTAATATGATGTTTTCATATTTGATTTGTAATTTGGTTTTGAAAATAATTGAACATGTTTTATAATAATTTTAATTTTAAGATTTCAAACAGTCCTTGCAACACCAAGTTTTGCTTACAGTAATTTGCAGTTCAATTATGAAAACTGAGATATTTGTATTGAATTTAATTGAAACATGAAAAATTGTCAAATTAATAATTACAAAAATACAATTTTTCAAATTTCCCTTGCTGTCAATATATTTTAAATTCGACTCTTTTACAACTTGTATTACATCTTAAAACCAGATGTGTAGTTCAACATTCTGAACGTGTTATAACAATAATATCCTGTCAAACTTCATCTGAATTAAATTCGATGGTAATTCAGTGAAACCTGTCTATGATGGAAACATGTATATGGTTGAAAATGTAACATTTTTACACCAATTGACAAAATGTAACACAAGTTTAAGAATGCCGGAATAACCCTGCCTATGGTGGAAAATTGAGATTTTTTGAACCAATAGACAACTAAAGTTTAAGAAGCATTCTATGCAGTTTCTTGTGATTCCACCATAGACAAGTTACACTGTATTTACTGTGATGGAATTTTGTGTAAAATGGTCATGGAAATCCTGGGATTTTATATTTTCATTGCGATAGACGGGCACGAATGATATAGTCAAACTTTGATAATTCAACACCTGAATAATTCATCACACCTGTGTAATTCGTCCCAATTTAAAAGTCCAATCTACATAGACTTTCATGAACCCCCTCTTAAGTCGTCACCCCGCTTAAATCGTCCGAAATTCAAAGTCCTGCCGGTGACGAATTATCCAGGTTTCACTGTACACGTGAACAATGAAGTTGTTGAATAGGTGTACGTAGGACCTACCTGTTCAGGATAACGAACAACACGGTGTGTTACAGTCCGTTGAAAAATAAAGTGTTGCCAACGACCGTAAGTTGGATATAGCTGGGTTTGGTTTTGCGGAGCATCAAGTGCAGGGATTGCGGTGCGCATGCGCACTCGTCTACTGGTCCTAGTGCGCATGCGCAACCTCGCATCCACGCTTCATCTCTTCCGCAAAGTCTATTGATCCATCTGTACGGCTGCCATGACAACACCCACATTTACTTTTACTCTCGCTCTTCCCCATCTTCGGCTTCTGGTTTTGCATGGGTTGGAAAATGACGCTGTGACTGCGCCACCGCCAATATCGATAGCGCTGATAGCATCGATAGTGGTGGTTTTTCAATCCCACCACAAGTGCTGAACCTGTTTGCATGCAGTTGCAGCACTGTAATATGCTTCGAAAGAACGAATTTTATGTGCTTTTTGCGGGAAAATGTTAAACCTGCTGCAATAAGGCTGCCGGTGTTCCACGCGTATTCACTCCGCTTGCGTGGAACCCAGCGCTGCAGTAGGTCTGCACATGAAACAATTACACACATGTGACATGTCTGCTGTATACTTTAAAGTACCATGTGGCAATCTGCGTGAAGTCTGTGGGAATGTGTTTCTCGGCTGATTCCAAATAATCCGTGGAATACATTCTGAAACAGACTTTCCGCGGTTTGTCACGTAAGGTCAAACCTCGGTACAGTAAAACCTGTCTAAAGTGATATTGCTGGGACCGATGTAGGATATCCCTTTAGGCAGGTTATCACTTTAGGCAGGTTATCACTTTAGGCAGATTCTATACAGCAAGACGATACCTGGATAATTTATCCCAATTTAAAAGTCCAATGTCCATAGACTTTCATGTTAAAAAAACTCCGCTTAAGTCGTCAGTAATTCCAAGTCTCGCCAGTGATGGCTTATCGAGGTTTAACTGTACTTAAAGGAGAACAGACATGGTTTTGTAAGGTCCCATTCCATTAAAACTGTTGATAGAGAACGTTAAATCAAAACTACGAGTTCCCTTAAAAAAATTGTTAAAAGATTTATTGAATGAGTTATGTTCAATTATAGAAAAAAAATATCAACATGAGAATTATTTAAGAATAGTATATAAATTCTGGCTGGAAACAAAATAATGTGTTTATAGGCCTACTTATAGAAAACTTCAGCTATGGAAGTTTCTGTTAATGAGGTTTAACTGTACATTTAATTTTTGTAAAAATGTATGTGTATAGATTCTGTATAAATTGTAAATCTGTTTTGAAATTTGAAAAATTTGATTTAAACCCCTTTTCAGTGCAGCGCAGATAAACTGACTTGATACCTTTGTCAAATAAGAATATAGTAAATATATGAGAATGGAGCTTGAATAAGTGTAATGTTTTTGATTTTGATTTTTCGGATGGAAAAATTGGATGCAAGTCATCAATCATTGTTGCTTTGTTGTCGGTGAAATTGGCGGCAAAAAACAATACCAGTAAAAAAACAAAGGAAAATCTTGTGTTTGCAGTGGATCAGACATTTGGCAGGTGTAATTACATCCCAACTCCTACTGTTGCCGTGTAAAGTACTGAAGTACTTAGGTAGTGATGGATGGAAAGTGGTTTTGTCGATTTATCGCCAAGATTTTGCTGCTCGTTTGAAGCACGTGCTTCTTAGGCCTACTTTTTTCTTTGTTCTTTTGTTGCAATTCCCCTCGTGGGAAAACGAATATCTCTCATGCACGCTACTCCACTTTTTCGCAGCTATACCCCATAAAATCTAATGTCCCGGGGCTTGCATATAGGGGGCTATGTGTGAATTTTATGCATTTTTCATCTCACTTTATATGTGTATGTATATATATATAGGCTGATGTACATCGTCATCTGGAGGCTGTTAGTGATGCAGTTAGGTGTGCTGTTCAATCCAGAATCAAATTTGCTCTCATCAATTGTCTACCGACCAAAACCGATCAGCATCTGAGCGCAATCAAAGAGCTGTGGCAAGCGTGGACCTCTTTCTTGCGTCAATCACAAACAGGTATGCAATTGTTTCATTCCCTTTCTCTATTTTTAAAGGAAACTTAACTCATGTAAAAAAGAAAAACAAATATTCAATTTATACCATATTTCTATAACAATTGCACCACCGTAACGTTTGGCACTTCAAACTGAATTTTAACGAATACGTTGGCGGAGCTACAAAATTGTGCTTAGATTGCTAATAACTTTTTTAACAATTTATAATTAAAATCTGACTTCACCAACATTTTTTTCACCCTGTTTTCCATGTTTGATGAGATTTTTAGGGTATGTTAGGAAATGCTGACAGTTCACCTTTAAGTTAGTATAAATATATGATGGTTGCGATAAAACTGAAGTAACCAATCCGCGTAGAATATGCACTGAGAATTTGGGCTAAACATAATGGAAAACTCGGGGAAATTGATATAAATACTATATAGTAATATATAAATATACAATTTGAACTTGTTTTAAATTAAAATTGTTTAGAAAAATGGTTACAATAAAATTAATAATTGCAATTGTTATTTCCGAAATATTTGCCGTAAATATGTATTTTTGAACTATTCATGTTCAGGTCTCGTATGTTAGTAATACCAAATACTACTGTGTATTCATCTGGGAATCTTGGAAGATTGTGTGTCCTACTATATATAAACTATACATTCGTGCATATTTGAATAATGTGAGGTGCAATTTACGTGGACTTAGCAATGGCAAAAAGAAAAAGTAAATTAATGGTGATTTATAGGAAAAGGAGGATGAACACGGCAACCTTTCACGCATTTTTCACTTTGGAAATTTGAAAGTAATCTTTGTTGGATTCTTCTGACAAATGCACATCGTAAATCTAGGAAACAATGTCGTTCTAGATTTTACGATTTGTTACATAAATAAATAAATACATATTTAAGTGGTATTTTAAAAACACATTGGTATCATGGGATGTGGTTTATTTAGTATAATTGTTTTATAGCACAAGTTAATGATAATTAAATTACACTAATATTTTGCTGTTTACAGATCTATTTGAATTATATTTTATTGAGACATTGGAAAATATTGCACATGGCATCATGCAAATTACTAATTGAATTATGGATTAATAAGAAATTAGTTTTTGTAGTAAATTGTGCCCTTTATAAATAAATATTGTTCACAATGTTGGAAGAAAACCTGTTTACTATGTAAAGTTGTTCCTATGTTTTGAGATTCCACCTGACACAGGTTTCACTATATTATACATTAAAATTCATTGGTTCAGGTTGAAATAATTACATTATATTGTAACTACATTGTAGTTATTATAAAAATGCATTTCATAAATTGACCGTGATTACATTTTAATCAAATTGCCGCGTAACGCTGCGAAAACCCAACATCTCGCTTTGCTCATTAAACCTTAACGCAGCCGATTAATATCGCCTGGTTTAAAGATTCACTGCCCTGGACCATATCTTAATGGCCTTTCTGTTAAATATTTAGGAAACGACGTTGAAGGAACCGGCGAAGAAGTTCCTCGGTTCATCGCGAAGCTGGTTCGGCTCCGGGAGGTTGTCGCGATCCTGGAAAAGCAAGATGTCCACTGTAAGACACCTTCGCGTTACCTGTACCGTGACACCAAGGGTCTGAATTATGTATCGGCCATTAATTTTGCTCTCTTACAGCTGACCTGAACGACGTTAAGGCGAAATTGTCATTACTGGAAGGTGCCGTCGAGTCCTGCGGCACCACGGTCAATCAAGGTGGCCAGTTCGAGTGGATCGATAGCGTGATCATAAATGCTCTTCGCAGCGGTAGCTTATTGCTAATCGATAATGTGAATTTCTGCAGGTACCGTCTTACTCTTCCCTTCTTACTTTTTAATGTTTCGTTGTTTATTTATTTGTTTTGTACAGTGTCCAGGCGTAAGGTCACATTTCAGGGTGTCTACTGATACTGGAAATTCTGGATTTCTTTCTTATAATCCTGGAAAATTTATAATGTTTGACACTTTACATAATTTCATTTATTGATTTCCATGTTCCTCTAATAATTTGCTTGGAGCAAAATACCAATTAGCATTTGACTTTTGAAATTCTCTTGTTCATTCCACTTATTCATCTGTTTTTAAAAGATTAATGTGATTTGTTATGGAACTATAACTATCTTTAATTTTATGTACATATTTTGTGTAATGGGAAAAAAAGTTATAAATATCATTGAAATTACTGGAAATATACTGGGATTTTGAAATGAAAGTTTAGTAGACACCCTGTATAGAGAACATGCTTTTATATTGAAGTCTGCTATACAAAGAGATTGTAGTTTTAAGTAGGTAGGACAATGATGGATGTTGCTGTTAATAGTGAAACACTATATATTATATCGGGGTGGAAAATGACTAGGAAATCAGTTCCTGCAAAATCTTCCTCTTACAGAGATCATGCTCTTGTATTGAAGGCTGCTATAGCGAGGGCTGATTGTATTATTACATTTATTTATCCAGCCCATCTGTTTTGGACCGTTTGAACGGTCTCCTCGAACCAGGTGGAGTTTTAACCGTGAACGAAAGAGGTGTACGGGACGGTGAACCGGTTACGATACGGCCCCATCCGCGGTTCAGGTTCGTGTATTTGCAAGTATCAGTCTGGATGTTGGAGAGTATTTTTGGCAATATCGATCTCTAACTATTGACCTTTTCTTCTTTTTATCCCTGCGCAAAAGGCTGATCCTTTCGATGGATCCTCGCAACGGTGAGATTTCGAGAGCGATGCGCAACAGGGGAGTGGAAATATTCGTTCCCGGAAAGGTACATTGTACTCATCGGATTGTAATTTAAAATGTAGATTTAGTATGAATATTTGAAGGGAATGAATGAAATGTCAGAGACGTACGTTATGCATATTAATATTAAATGGTGGCATTGCAAAAACAAGTTTCGGTGAAAAATACGTATCGGAGTTCCTTGTTCCTTGTATGGTATTTTGATTATTGCTCAGTAGTAATTGGTTGAACATTAATGTCAGTAATTCAATACATTATGTAGAAGTAGATTCAAAAATGACACAGGATATATTCAAAATTTAATTGGAAAATAAGGATTTCTCATAAAATTTAATGAAGAAATGACTTTAAAAAGTATTGATAGTTAAATTACAAGAAATAAATACAAATTGGTTTAAACATAATCAGCTTAACTTTTGTACAGAATTGACAATTGCTAAAGTTCTCATTGGATTCAAATAAATTTATTTAGCTACATTATGATACAGCCAACTAGTATTTAAAAAGTTTCTTGTGGGTGAAGTGCACTACAATAAACTTTTGTTACAATAAATCAATACGCGTGGTCCCTTCGCATTGACTATAAATTGTTTTCACTGTAGTACTAAGGAAAAGAGTGTTTGCTTTGAAATGAGGGTCTTGCATTAACGAGCATTTATTTGATGTTGTAGGATGAAGGAAGTGGAATGAATTGGGTGGAAGTGAGTGCGGTGCTCGAACAGATTGGCTTGATAAGCCCTTTGGCTCAAAGCACCCTTCTGCGGCTTCACGACAGAATAAACGACCCGGTCGTAGGTGAGTTTCTGCCTCGGTTTCTGGGCGTGAAGTGTGATGAACGGCAACCCACCAATGCCCTTGTCTCATTCACTATTAACCCTTCTTCTGCAAGGATGCCGCAAACCGTTCTTGGCCAACTTGTGGCGCGCGGCTCGGCTCTGCGTTCAGCGCATCGACGAAGGGCACGATGTGTGCAGTGCACTCAAGCACAGTGTTCGTGATGTTTACATATCTGGGCAGGCTAGTAGACAGACCAAACAGGTGACTTTACATTATATACTCTTATAAACTAGCTTTTATGAACTTTCACGGTTTAGATGGCAGCGCGTCGTAATTCAAATCTACGTGTGTTGAGATTTTACGGGGAAAACCTGGAAAAGTCAGATCTTATATGATTATTCTTCAATTCATTTCTTCATTGTAATACAAGTATTCATACATACATATATGTATTTGTCAAGGGTTGCTTTTAAGTCACCCAACTTTCCAAGAAATTACAAGTGCAGATAAATCTTACATAGGCAATCTATATTTTCTAAACTTTGTAGCTGAGGGATTTTGGTTTGAATTAGCTGTACAAGCCCGATGTTGCTACTGTTATAGTGAAAAAAACTCTTTATGGAGGGCAGAAAATGGATCCATGGATCCAGTTAAACACAATGAAACAGATACATGAAATTGCAACATCATGTTTAATAATAGTTTTAATTAAATGTAACTTTTGTTTTGCAACATTTGAAGTTGAATATTTATAAGGGCACGTTTGGGTGTTTACGCGTACTTTATAATAGGCGATGCATTTAGATAAATTGCCACGCTGTATATAGTAGCAATTAGAGCAAGGAAAGGTCATTAATTTTGTGGAATTGATGTATTTTTTTGTGTTTTGAAACGTATATTAGTCATGCATCGCAGCCGTAGACGAGACGCTGAGTACCGTGGAAGAGGAACTTTTGCGCGCACCTCTCACTCCCATGATCCCATGCCCATATATTACCATCAGCGAACTGGGACAACATCCGATGTTTGCCGTGGTGAAGATGGATACTTCGATTGCCACTTTTGCACTTGAGAGGCTAATTTTTGGAGAAGTTTTCCGTCTGGGATTGAACGAAAACTTCGCGCCGCGCGATGTCGACGCCGCGGTTTGCTTTCAAGCGGCAAATCTGATCTGCCTGCGGAGATCGTCTAAGTTGGATTGGAAGTTTAGGTTGGATTGGTTGGAAAAAGTAAGGCAGGAACTGATCGATCAATCGCAAGATCACAGCCGGGATATCTTGCCGGCGAAGAGCGCGGCCCAATTCCTCGGCGCGATCGGGCAAGCCGCCGAATGCCTCTTTTCCTCTCAGATCTTCCAAGCGTTGCAGGAAAAGATTGTAACCTGCTTCGATATTGGTACGTATTTGGAAACGTATTCACTTCCTGATAATATCAGTTATTTAAAATCGTTTCCTTTTTGCGAACGAAGATCTCGATACATGCGCGCAGTTGGGATTTGATCTGCGCTGGAACTTGGATCTCGTTCAGATTCTGACCCGGCAATCGAACAATGCGTTAAATATGGAAGAATTAGTTTGGTTAACTAACAGGTAATTATACAATTCATTCAATCATTATGTGTAATTTTTGACACTATGTGCGTGCGAATTATTGTTATTTAAAACTGGATATAATAGCAGTGATATATTTAAATGTCATTGAGTTCATTCCATTTCACATTTCTTAATTAACCAATTAACAAACAACACATTCCGACCTTTAAAAGGTAATCATCAACTACGAATCGTAATAAGATTGTTATTTATTTCCAGGTGTTGTTTGCTGCTGTCTTTTCACGATCAGCGAATCAAAATGTTACGGTGTCTTCAGGAAACTTCACTTGAAGTTAAGGTTAACAGAAAGTTGATTGGGAACTTTTCCATCTTGCAGCAGTCCTATCTGTTTCAAAAAGGTAATTTTATATATGTTATTTATGTATTTAATGTTATTAAGGATTTAATTATGATTATATTACCCGAGTTTCCTGTTGCTAAACTCCCATTCAAGAAATATTCCCAAATCTACAAATTGTGTAATCATTGTAGTACTACTATTTATATTTTTGTGATCAATGCGTAATAGGCAACATTGAAAATAC
The DNA here is from genome assembly GCA_034696005.1 of Glomeris marginata. NCBI lineage: Eukaryota > Metazoa > Arthropoda > Diplopoda > Glomerida > Glomeridae > Glomeris > Glomeris marginata. The sequence goes on along the minus strand of JAQFZQ010000408.1, from coordinate 23,452 downwards.
TTTATTGAAGTTAGTGTCTTGTTGTTATTACGCATTTTTTAATGGAAAATTGTTATTCATCTGCTGTATGTAACTTTATATTATTTTGTAAGGTGTACTAGGTGTGGACAGTCTTCCCCACGAAATTATAGGACACATCCTCAGCTTCTTCCAACTGGTTTTCAGCAACTTCGAGCAACATCTATACGAATGTGGCCCATGTACCGATAACCGAGTGCAACAAGTGAGTAATTGATTAACGATGTCAAATTTACTCTGCTGCACAATTTGTTTCTCTTCAAACGAACAATAAATATTTAATATCTCGTTGGCTACTTTCAGATAAACGAAGCCTTAAATTGGATTTGGCTTTTCTGGACCGCGTGTTCGCAATGCACGCTGAAGAAAGGAATCGCCGCGGAACTTTCCAAGCTTGCCTTGCACTGGAATTGGGTTTATGAAAAAGCTCTTCCGGTCATTTTTGTAGCTGAAAATAACCCAAAAAAGAGGTGCCCATCTATTTTATTCCTAATTATAACCTCGTTTGCCCTTTTACTTCAATCTTTTCTTCGTATTTTTGAAAGATTTCCACCTCAACTCGAAGTCAGCGTTGACAAGATAAACTGCCTTCTATCTGCTGTTGGTGGACAACATGGGAAATTGGCAGTGAAAATAAGGAAAGCGATGAAACATCCAAATGCATTCACGACCGAAGATGATGCCGTGTTAAACGACAAAATTGACACGTAACTTCAAACTTGTATCATTTGTTAATCTTTTCAACCCAAACGTGTTTTTAATCGCTATTTTTATTCCAGGTTAAGTGAAGCACTTACAGTATGGTCTACAGACAAATTCAGGGATAAAAACAGTATGCAAAATATTGTTAGACAACAAACGTCGCAAATTAAACGTGATTTCTGGCGGAGACTTTTAAAGTTGTGCGAATCGATTGAAACGCGGGACGTTCCAACAAGCGAACGTATGTAAATCTTAACTTGTATTGTTGTACACTAATTCGCACCGTGCAATGTTATCGATATTGTTTTCCCAATTGTGTAGTTTACGAAGCTGTAGATGATCTGGAAAGAGAAATGAGAGACGAAGGGTTGATCGATGGTGACCGAAACACGGCGTGCGACACAGGCAACTTGAGTTTGCCTTTGGATGCGTGTTACGATGTGCAGCTGTGGCCAGTATTAGAATTCTTTGGGATAGTACAGGAGAAGTTGTGTCTCAGAGTAGCACTTGGCAAAGGTGCGAGTGTCGCGGGAGATTCGGGAAACTTTTCGTGGCACGCGTCAGAAAAATGCAACATTCATCCTGCTCATCTGTCTGTTTTGAAAAGGATCTGTGCAATGGAGGAACAGGTATTTGTTTTGTTATTCATACTTCTAGCTTGTTTTAATATGCTTTTAGCATTATCTGTTCATCTTGTGTTCCAATTCGGCATATTTCATTGGACAAGCGTGACTTTACTGATTATCGTGTAATATTTGAAGGCCCATTTGAATAATAATGTTACATTCCTAGGACGAAAAGCCACACTTGCTGATGTATTCAATGCAAGTCTTTCATTGTCAACGATTATTGAGATGCCCAGCCACGAAAAATTCCCGTATTTGGCTTCGGTTCGGAGAAGATGATGTTGAGGAAGAAATCCGTGAACATTGCAATAATGAGGTGTGGTGATATAATTTCTAATTCCTCTACATTCGTGTGTTAGTTTTCTCATATGTTTATACTCTTTTTATCAGGGTCAAGCTGCTTTGTATAGCCCTTTACTCGCGTACTTCGCGAATTGCGTGTTGACGAGAAGCGACTCGTCCAAAGTAAAAGTTAAAGGGAACGCGCATTGTATGCTGCCAATGAACTTGTTGCTGGGAAGCTGCACAGAAAAATCGATGCAGATAAAACGACTGTGTGCACTTACTTGGAAAAACGGAGAGATGCTTAGCGAGTCGCGGTTTTCAACCATGTAAATATGCCGCGAGCGAAAAGTTTCAACCTCGCAACCCGCTTGTTAATTACTTAATGTTTTCTTTCCTCAAACCCAGGAAAAATGACAGCCACTCAATGCTTTCTGTGTTTACTCTGCTGGTAAACTCTCTTTGCTCCGTTATCAACAGAAGAATTATTGATGTTGGAAAAGGAGACGTATTTGAGAAGACGAGGAACGCTTTGAGATGCGCTGCTGAACAAATCCTTAAGAGTGATATAATTCCCAGTGTTATCAGTGATGCAATGAGGCTGTGCTGCTCTGTTGTGTCGGAGCTTTTGGGTGAAATTTCTGGTTCATCGGTGGAAACCGCGGTGGGATGCCGCACGACGCAACGGCTTATCGGACAAGCTTGGGTGTACATTGGTTGGATGCAAGCGACCCTTTTGGCTCCTCTGGGCATTTTCGATCCTGTTCAGAAAGCTGCTTTAAAGCTGGAATGCACGAAAAATGAGGTGATTTTCGTGTTCCAATTCAAGATGCTAGTAAAGTGACATGGTGTACGCAACTAACTGACATTTGTGATTTTAAAATCAAGATTGCCAAAAGCCGGATTGAGTTTATGCTGTACAATCAAATGATGTTTATTGCAACTGGGAAAGAGCTAAAGTCGCATGATCTTAATCAGCTTCATCCTCACATCAAACTATGCCAGTCAAAATTGGCAAAGTTGAATGAACGAATTGAGCATTTGGAGCAGAATCAAGCCATCAGACCTTCACCTCCAATGGTAAAAACCTCATTAAGTAGTATTTGTTATTTATTTATGTTTGCTGCATTGAATTAAGTACTAATCTCGCAAGTTTCCACTGGGATTTTCTTTGCAGTTTGAGAAATTGCGGAAAGATATGGATCATTACGTAACCACGATCGGGTCCTTGAACACCGTCTTCAGCCTGCTGAATAGACTTGTCAAATGTGCCAAGGAAGAATGTCAAGGCACCGATGGTACACTTGAACAGGAAGCATCCTGGCAACATTCCCAGGAAGCATTTATTAAGAAAATGCTGGGAACTTATCCGTGGTATAAAGATTTGATGATACCGTTCGCGGCTGCGGTTGGCCAAGTAAGTGTTACAAGTTATTCATTTATACAATTTATGTACGTTGAATATCGTGATTCACATCGTCATATCTCAACTCAGATTTCTATCGGGATGAAGATGGTTGCACGCGTTGCGCAGGTCACTCACGTCCAAGATGTTGTGCTCCGCTTAAAGGTAAGTTCTTCCTTTCGCGTTCCTCCACCTGTTAACAGAATATTGGTATATTATCTATATTCTGTTATGTAATTCTTGACTCGTTACACTTTCAATCAGGAACCTGGACAACTGAATAGTCTCGTGGTCAACCTCTTAAAGTTTCCTCACGTGTCGCGAAGTCACCCGACAAGCTTATCGTTAGCTTTCACACTAAGCTGCCCATCATCAACCGGAGATGTTATAAAGAAAGTTTTCAACTCTGCTAAAGTTCCTTCCGATGGATCCGTGCAATCTGTAAAAATCCTCAAGAGCTGCGTGTTGGGAATTCTGAACCACACCGCCCAACTTGGCACGCTGTCGGATTCCGCGTTTCGCTGCGTGGAGCAAGTTCTCGGCGTGTTTGTGGCCACTTGGCAGAAAGCGGAGGAAACGAAGAGAAAAAGAGAAGCTGAAAAGGAAAGTCTTTACGAATATAAAGAACAGACGCACGGTGAAATAGTCAACGAAGAGGAGGAAGTGAAACGGTACATCGCGGAGAACTTCCCTTCGTACGAAGAAGTGAGGATTTATTTTCCTAACTGTGATGCGGAATCTATGATGATGATAAATAACATTTCTGGTATTTGTAGGAATTTGAAGATCTGAATATGATGAGTTCCCTGGAGAAGCCCAAAAAGCTCGTTTCAAATGAGAAAGACACGGATTGCTACGCTGAGAGTATTTCGGACTCTCAGTTGGAGATCATATGTACTGCTCATCAACAGTTGATGGTTGCTTCGACTCAAACCAGGTGGTTTACTTCCAAGGAAAAATTGAAAGCTGATTATTTGTCTGCGTTCATTCCTCGTCAGCAAGTGGCTTCAGAAATCCTGGAGAATTTTGCCTACATTTTAGGTAATTGATGTTCTCATCAAATATTGGTTGCAGTTTATTAAATTGGCAGTATAGTAGAAGTATACTCTATTTGCAGCGACTTTAGAACTTAGATGTAATTCACTAATATTTAAGCAGGTTTGTGAAATAATGTGTGTATAAGAAACCCTGTTAATTGTTATATGCTAGTTCTTGTAATATAAACTGAATGACAAATCATTGCATGATTTGTAGTGTATAGACATTTAATCGATTTTCATTTTAGATTCAAGTATTGACGTGCAAGCTGTTGGTGCGCATTTGATGATTGGTGCTATGATGTTGAAATTGCTGCAAAGTAAATCAAATGAGGTAATCTATTTAACATGGTGTCTACTGAACTGGAAATCCAGGAAATATACTGGAATTTTATTTCGGAACACTGGAAAATGTAGCATTTAAGTTAGACATTTTAAATTTTGAAAATTATTCAGTGTTCAGTAGACATGGAAGCAATTTTACTTAAATATGTAACATTGTTTTCTAATAATGTATTAATTGTAAATAGTCAACACCTTTAATTGTGAACGAAGCCAGACCTTATGACATATACCACAGTCCAAATGTCGGGGAAGTGTTTCGATGTAAGATTGTGCTGCAAGAACTCTCGCAGAGAATTAATGAAATCCTTGAAGAATGGCCTAGTCAACCTATTCTTGTCGAGGTATGTGTGTGATTAACTAAATTTGTTTCTTCAATTGTTCAGGTTTCTGATATCAGTTTACTTTTAGATTTTGAAAGTCATTGAACGTCTGCAAAGTTTTCCCATCACAAGTCCTCTAATGACATTTGTGACCGGCTTCGAGATGCTTCTAGCCAAATCTCAGGTCTGTAATGGTAATCGTGTACAGTTTTAGATTTAAGTACGTATATTTAAATTAACATTCTTGTGTTCAACGTATTTTTCAGGAATGGGAAACGAACGCGCATAAAGGCATTTCTATCGCGGCTCATTTGGCAACGATAACGAAACTGATAATCAGCTGGCGTAAATTTGAACTAAAGTACGAAGGAAATTAATACATGAACTTGTTGTAATGTTTACTTCCTTCGAAGGTTTGTAACGTTGTTATATGTGTAATTCAGCTGTTGGTCATCTTGCTTGGATTCGGTGGCTTTCCGCGAGAGGCAACACGTCGCCAAATGGTGGTTTCATATTTATTCAGCAACAAAGTCTTACTTGGAGGCTGCAGTAAGAATAATCATTACTTTCGTTACAATATTAAGTGTCTACTGAACTGGAATAATTGTGATCTATATTCTTATAGGATGAGAATGTCTCCATCGGAGATATTATTAAATCTTTGAAGGAGTTTATGGAAAACGGTCCAGTGGGGCAATATGAACCACGTTTACGCATCCTCCTCGCATTTCACTGCCATTTAACTCACCTCAACAAATCACCAAGGAGAGGTTTGAATTATTTTTTGAGTTTGTTGTAACCTATATATTCACTTTAAAATTTTAAACTCCCTTCATATTTGTAGATGAACTGGTGAACGTGTTTTGGAATTTGTACGTTTACTACCAGGAATTTCTAGAAACCATTTTGCAAGCTGTCACAAATATAAGAAAACCTATTGAGAAAAGTGTTAAAGTAAGCATTGTTCCTTAAAAATTTAAACAATGAACGTTTCGCATGTTTCAGAATTTGTTTTGTAATTATTATTATTTTTATTATTAGGACCTTGTGAAAATTTCTCGGTGGAGCAACCTCAACTTCTGGTCCGTCAAGGTGTCGGTTGAGAAAACTCACCGTGCTCTTTTCAAACACTCGAAAGAATTTCAGGTATGCGTTTCTTTGTTTAAAATGGATTATTGTATTGTGTTATCAATTGTAATGCATTGTTTTTATATTGCAGAAAGTTCTGAAGCAGCAGGTTCTGTCGTATATCGCGGACAACGATTTGACGAGTCAGAGTTTGAAAGAAAGTTCTGATCGAAATGAAAAGACTGTAAATCCTTCATTGTATTTATCTGCAAAGTGCCAGGTAGTAAACATCAATTAGGAAACCAATTTTAATTAACAATTACAAAGTAAATTTATGTTGGATTACTTCACTAGAATGTTCCCGCGGGTGAATTCGACGAGGGTATTTGGGTGAGATATTCCCATTTACAGAAGAAGACCAGGAAACTTTGCCTACAGATATTTAAACAGGATTACTTGCGCAATATCGATGCACTGGACGACTTCACTGGTAACTTAATATTCAATGTTTAGAGTTTTGAAACGGTTATTATAAGTTACTTTTCATTTAACAGGTGAAATAATATCTGGGGTACATGAGTTGCAAAAGCTTGATGTTACAAAGGTTATTTATCATTTATTTCAATTTGGTCTTGTGTTTTTTAATAACATTTTTCCTGAATTGTGTGGTATATTTGTGTATGAACAGAATGCCGACAAAGAAAAGCAGAAGAAAGAAGCGAAAAACATTCACCTTCGTAAACGAAGAGCTTTGGCTGATCTGTTTAAAACCCTTCAACATATTGGTACTTGAATACATATCTCACTTTATAAAGGTTTAAATAAGGATGATTTAGATAATATTTGTGAAATATTTGTTACTTATTATAGGGTTGTCGTATCGGAAAGGGCTTCTGTGGTGGAAATCGGGAGAAGGTGAAAATGCTGCAATCTTGCTTCAACCTGTTGACTTTTCCACTCTTAAAGATGATCAACAATATCGGTATTTCAACTTTATCTAAACTGTTAACTTGGAAATTAAGCTGTCTTTACAATATACATTGTAATGCCAGGTCTGTTGATGCGGCTCTGTGCGATTCATGGGTTGGATGCCAAAAGTATTTTTGCAAAATGCTGGCAAGGATGGGATTACTGCAAACTGTCATGAAATCCCCATCAAAGGTAGTTTAAATCAAAGGAGATGATGCTACCTTCTTCTCATTTAATCAACTGCAATTTTTATAATTATTTTAGGAATTGGGGCTAGCAAATATACAAAGGTGTATGGGATTTACAGCGCATTTATACAAGTTCACCATATCACAGAGAAAAATGATTGCCGGTGTTGATGAAAAGTTCAGAGACCTGAGGTATATAAATGTCATAAATTACTGGTGATTATTTGGGATTATATGTTTGATTGATTGTTTGTAGAAGAATTGCTGGAAGTTTGGTTGTAGAAGCATCAGGATCATTGCCGGCTTTTCCTCCTCAGAAATGTTTACCACAGCTGTTTGTAAGAAATATTATAGTGTTTGAACAAATTTGATATCCAAGGTGTGTTTATTTTCTCTTGATCTATAGCTGTACATTATTGGAAAAACCTATTGTGGTGTAGTGAACCGCTGTTCCAAATCCTACTGCTGTAATGGTTTCTTCCAATAGAGTAAATTTTAATTCAAAAATAATTGATACAGGATTTATATCACTCAGGGAAACCAGGTATATGTAAAATAAATGTTCCTTGGGTTATAGCACTGTTCACTAGATATCGCCAAATATTATTCAAATGTAACAGGATTAATTTCCTTTCTTAGAATGATACCAGAGACCTTTTGTGCTCTCTGGTTGAAGGGCTTTCACAGTTCCTTCTTGTACTACATGCATGTCCAGAAAATACCGAAGAATGCCTATCGCTCGACACGTCTCTTTCATCTCCGTTCGCCGTCATGGACCTCGGCGACAACTTATGGAAAAAGATAACCGAAGACCTGGAAGCGACTATCAGCAGATGCAATGAAATTAATTCCTGGCTTCTCAGACCGAGATTTTCTGACAGATTGTCAACGACAGAAGTGTTTTCTTGGAAATGCGTCCGATCGCTTTGCAAAGCTCACGACGCGCTCGTCGAGATCTCTTTGAACATCGTGCCGGAAGAATTGGAAGGATGTAGACACCCATTATTGGAATGCCTCCATTTACTCAAGTGCAACGTGTTAGCTGTCACCGAAAGATTTAAAGAATGGCAGGGAAAGAACACGAACGACAAGATTGAAATTGTCGGGTCGATCGACGCGACGAAAGAAAGCCGCGCGATTGAAATGGAAAGGACTTCGGAGACGTTGCTGACAAAGACTCTAGTTTCTATTCAAGAGCTCTTCAAGAAGGTGCAAGTGGCTAACAATGAAAAAGATAACCATGGAGATCAAGAGACACCGGTAGAAAAAGTTGATATGATTTTATAGTTTGTTGCATACTACATTTTTCAACACTTACTGATCTTTTAAATTACTATCTAAGGCAAAAGATGATGATGGTGATGATCAGAAGGAAGATATTGCTGAACGACCTGAACTTCCAAAAGCTCTTGTTACATCAACATTGCAGGAATCACTTCAAGATGATATCGCGAAACTTAATATCACGTTCGTGCATTCGGGTATGATGAAGTTAATTTCCCTTTGGAAGGAAATTCAAACAGATGATGACATGGGAGACAAGGAAAAAGAGACAAGCACAAGGTGCAGAATCTACATTACTAATTGAAGTAATAATAATAGAAACAACATTACTATGATGTTTACAATGATTTCCGGTTCTGTTGTAGGATCTTGTTGAGAATTGTTCCAGTGATGGACCAGTACATCAATCTGGTCAATTATTTCCTGATGAACTTAACAAAAGCTCACAGATCCAGCTGCAAACTGACAACGGTTCTGCTTGGAATTTTTACAGAACTGGCTAATAAGGTAAATTTCTATTAGTTTACATTATGTTATGATTTGATTTGTTTTACTTAGAAGTTTATTTGATATTGTTTTGTATGGGGTTGCAGGGTTTCTGTTTGCCTCCTGAAATGAGTGATGAGATGCAAAAGGAAGGTGCTTCGGAGTTTCAAGACATGGAAGCCGGAGGATTTGGGGATGGCGAAGGAGCAAAAGACGTGAGCGAGAAAATCGATAATGAAGATCAATTGCAGGAGGCTCAACAAGAAGGAGCTGAGAAGAAAGAAGACGATGCTGGCCCAAAACCTGATTTGAAAGTACGCATTAAATGATAATAATAATTAATAGCGGAGATTACATTTTATATAACGAAACATTGTGCTGTGTAGTATAGCATCAAGTGACCTTGTGGGTTGTTAGTTAATCCGTTGTAGTAACCAATTAATAAGTTGTAATGTTGATCCTTTTTACCCACGAAGACTCTTGACACCTGATGATGGCTCGTGATAAGCCAAAACACGTGTCGTGTCTTTCAAGAGCCGTTATGTGTAAAAGGATGTGCAATTCAAATTATTAATTGATCATAACGTATAATGAAATATGTTTTATAGGATGAAGAACATGGAATAGAGATGTCAGATGATTTTGACGGCAAGTTGCACGATCCGGAAGAAAAGGAAGATAATTCCGAAGGTGAGGAAAGTGAAGAAGAGAAAGAGGAAGAGTTGGAAAAAGAAATGGGGGATCTAGATGATGAAGCGGATAAACTGGATGAAAAGGTAAGATATTATTACCCTTGGTGTAATTTAAGAAAGTGAGCCCTCGTTATAAGATCGCACGGTTTGTCGGGTCAGAATCTTTCCATTATAATGAATTGTTGTGGTTTATTGTGTCTATTTAGATTTGGGGTGACGATGAAGAGGATGAAGATGATGAGCAACAAGAAGGAAAAGAAGATGATTACGGTCCTGGTGCCGGCGGCGATGAATCGCAACTAGTAGCGAAAGATGATAACAAAGTAAAATTTTCATTATAAATACAGTTAACAAGTTTCATTTGTCTCAAATTAACCTGTAATAACTTTAATCAGGATCAAAGGGAAGGTGCGGATGATAAGAACAACTTTGACAAAAGTGACAAAGAAGAACCTGAAATCAACCCGATGGACGAAAGGGATTACGAAGAGGAGTTTCCCAACAAATCGCAGAAGAATAAAGACAAGGTACAGCAGGCTTCTTGCGATGTAATTGCACATTCACTTTTACACTTTTATTGCAAATTTTAGGAAGAGGAACCGGAAGCTTTCGAACTTCCGGAAGACCTGAAACTTGACGACGGAGATGAGGATGCGGGAGAAGATGAAAATGCTGAAGATCCGATGGACATCGATAAAGATGATGGTTAGTATACTTGACTTTTCATATTGATAATCTCCTATTGAAGTTATAAATGTTTATATCCAATTTTAATGTTTATTATGCAGCGTTGGAAGTTGACGACGAAAATGTAGATGTACCGGAAGGTCCGGAAGGTGATGATGTCATGGATGAGGAAAATAAAACTGCGGAAGATGGAAATGATGAAGCACAGGAGAATCTAGAAGAAGGGAACGAAGAGGAGTTGCAGAATAAAGAAAGGGATGAAACTTGTGACGACGAAGGGGCGGAAGAACCCGAAGAAGACGAGAACGGTCACGTCGGTAATGAGACCAAATTCCATCTAAAGATTTATATAATTGAACATGTTGCGTTATAATATTGAAGAAACGTTTTTTAATTGCTGTATAATTTTGTGTATATTTTGCAGAGGAGAAGGTCCTTCCCTCGGAAAACGATCCATCTGAGCAAACGGCCCAACCGGCGGATGAAGACAACAAGTTATCATCTTGTGATAATGCAATAGGCAATGAGGAGAAACAGGAACGTGAGATGGATAAAGTTCAAGATCTTGACAAAAACAACGAAGGAGTTGGCCAAGCCAGAGCAGACAATGAAGAAGGTAAGCTAATTTGAGCAAAATATAATATAAATAATCTCAAATTATCAAATTACACCCGTCACCATAACTTTATAATTATATTATTAATATATCACTGTACTAATAACAAATATAATTTTTTGTAAAAACAAAGGTCACACCGGAGCCAATTCTGCCGAGTCGATGAAGGAAGGTAAACAAGATGCTAAACGCAGACCTCCAAAGAGAAAACCAGGGGACATGGATGACAAGAGAAGTCTTGGCTCTGATGAGATGAAAACAAGGAAGCATCTGAAGATGGATGACAGATCTGAGGACCTGAAAGAAGATGCGAACGATAAGTCCAAAGAGAAGAAGGAGGAGACTGAAGATGGCCAGACCTTCCAGCACATCAGGGAAGAAACTAAGGAACAAAGTGAAACTCAAGTACTAGATTCAGCAACTGAAGAGCAAGCCAAGCAGCAAGTTGCCCAGAACTTTGCGGAAAGCGAAGCGGAGGATGACGATGAGCAGGACGACGTGCAGATGATGGACGATGAGCCGAAGCCTGAAGTTGAAAACGTGGAGCGTCTTCCGAGTAAAGGAAACGAAGGGGAAAGAGGTAACAAGGATGAAAGTAAAGACGAGTTTTTCGACTCTTTACGGGAAGAAGTGAGGATCGAGGGAGAGAAGATCGCGACGGAGACCGTGGCGAGGGGCAACGAGTCGTCCATCCACACCAAAGTGGAACTGTTGACGGCTTCCGCTCCTGTGGATGTTGAGGAGTTGAGGAGGGAATTGGAAGAGAATGTGACCAGGTGGAGACGGGAAGGGTTGGCTGTCGGCGGAGAAGCGAGCGCGAGTGAGTTGACGGCGTGGAGGAAGTATGAAGCGGTCGTGGGGAACTTGGCGCAAGAACTTTGCGAACAGCTCAGACTTGTCATGCAACCTACTCAGGCTGCTAAATTGAGGGGAGATTACAGGACTGGAAAACGACTGAACATGAGAAAAGTGAGTTTGGAATTTATTAACATGTTCTTCATGATTACAATTTACTAATAGTAATGACTAGAATTTACAAGTTTCTTTAGTGGACATTCACTTCAAAGAATGTAATATAATGAATTGATTTTACAATTACCTAGGTGATACCATACGTGGCAAGCCAATTCAGAAAAGATAAAATCTGGTTGCGAAGGACCCGGCCCAGCAAACGTGATTACCAAATCTTACTGGCCATGGACGACTCTTCAAGCATGGCCGACAACCACTCCCGGCAACTGGCCTTTGAATCTTTGGCCCTGGTCGGCAGAGCCCTTACCTTGCTGGAAGCTGGAAAGCTTGGCATTGCAAGTTTCGGGGAGGACGTCCAAGTGCTTCATCACCTCCACGAACCCTTCACGGAACAAGCTGGAGCACGCGTCTTGCGGCAACTGAGCTTCGAGCAAGGTAAAACCAGGGTTGCGCGTCTTCTGGACACGGCCACTTCCCTTCTGCTGAGTGCCAAGACATCGTCGAGGTCCGGAGGAAAAGGAGACGGTTCTGTATCTGTGTTGGACACCGCGCAGTTGCTGGTCATCATATCGGATGGACGCGGTCTGTTCAACGAAGGTGCCGAGACGCTGAAGAGGTCCGTGAGAAAGACCTACGACGCCGGGGTCTTCGTGGTCTTTGTTGTCATCGATAGCCCAACAAACAAGGTTAGTACATGCATAGTGTATGGTACATGGATTATAAACACACAGTGAAATCTGTATATGGTGGAAGGTATTTCCTGCCCTTGACATTCCACCATAGACAGGTTTTACTGTACATATACTTTGGTTTACTTCTATATAGTGTGTTTTAGTTCAAAATGATAAATATCCTGATTGCTAGGCACTCTACTTGCTGATTATACATCACAAATCCAGCATATTTATTGTATAGCCAATCAACAAACATTAAAAGTTTGGTCTGCCAATATTAGCTGAACTTTTACGAAGTGGGCTGGGTTTTGTACGCATTTGCCAATCCGGGTTTTTATCAGATTGAATTTAAACAGACAATAGGCTAATGGGAAAGTAATGGCTTATATTTACGCGTACTTTAAAATACAAAGCTGTTGTAATTAAACAAAACGTTTAAAAATGTAACTTAGACTTATTGCACTTGTTTAATTGCTCCTCCCAGCTTTGTAAAGTGTTATATAAACTGTTATAAACGAGGAGGTGAAACTTGTAATAGACTGGATCAGTACATGTAATTTAAATTAAGCAACATGAAAAACCTTCCAACTGAAGTAATTTTTCATAGGGCCAACAAATACTTTCTCATATTAAGTAATATTGTTACAAAAGTTTAAGTTGCATGTTAAGCGTTTTGTTAATTAACATTTGACATTACAACAGCTTTGTATTTGAAAATAAGGAACGGCCGTTACTTTCCGGATAGCTCTAGTGTTAGTGAATAAACACCGATCAGTTATATTAATTTTGTTTCCTTCCATTGTTAGGATTCAATATTCGACATCAGGGTTCCTATATTTAAAGGTGCTGGGCAGGTAGGTGATCAATATATTCTTCATTCTTAAAAAGTAAAATGAAACTTATATTTATTTGACAATGTCAAAGCAAGGGTCAAAGTTAGAGTAATTTAATTCGAAGGGAAAATCTGGCAAACTCGGTTTTGCTAAAACCTGTGAAAACTTAGGAGAAATGATAATCACAAACTGGTGTGAACCATGTCAAGGATTTTGTGATATGTGACTTCAAATGGGGGGAAGGTTAGAAAGGTTAGCAGTCATTAAAGTCAAAGTCACACTAGAAATCATTTTTACTGCCTTCAATTACTTTTTTAGTGTTTTACTGATTATATCTTGTCATACTCCAGAAGACTAATTTTTCCCCAGTTTACTTTTAAGTATGTAATAAACTTAACAGTTTAATGTGTTGATTCCTTTAAGTGCATGCCCATCACCGGATATACTGGCACTTCTAATGTTTCCTTCACAAATTCAAGTTTTAACTCAAACCTTAAACGTTCAGCACAATTTGTTTTTCCTAGATATTTAATTCGCTGGGTTATTTGTAAATTTCATTTCTATATCAAGTGCTTGAACAGGGTGTCTGCTGTCATTATATTCCTGATATGTATTAGAATATTATCCTTTTATTCCTGTTAAAGTCTTGATATTTTTTGATGTGGTCAATGCAATACAATTTACCGTATATGTTTATATTTTGAAATGGCTTTAAATTTAATATCAGGGTGCAAGTAGACGCTCTGTTTAACCTTACAATGTTTGTTCCTAAATTCATTATTTTATTCTCTCAGCTTCCTGAAATCAAGTCTTACATGGATGATTTTCCATTCCCATTCTACGTCGTCCTTAAAGATTTGAACACTCTGCCGTTGGTTCTGAGTAGCGCGTTGCGGCAATGGTTTGAACTCGTCGTTTCCACCGAAAGATAACACTATTCCAATCATTTCATTCAGTTCAAGACCATTCAGACAGTAAAACAATATTCAGTATCTTTCTACCAAATCTAAATCATTTACTCTATCATGTTTCTCGGCTTGATTGCGATTATCAGTGACCGCGGGCATCGCGAACCTCAACTTCTGCCAGAATAATCTATCGCCCCATTGTAGATAAGTGTTAGTTTTCAGATACAGTTTCATCTCCGGATCCAGATCAGCTGGAACATCACCGTACACTATAAGTATCACTCTCTTCCTCCTGTCCTTCATCATCTGAAGGTGAGCGGTCTTGAACTCGAACCTACACCATTCGCTCTTGATGAAGTTCTCCGACAGAACCAGAATAGTCCTACGGCTCCTTTCCACCGCCTCCATGATGGATTCGGTTATGTATGCCCCTACTGCGAAGTCCCTGTGATGAAGACAAAGTTTGAAACCTCCTCCATCTTTTCCTTCGAGGCCTGGCGCAAGAACTAGCGCGATGAAGTCTTCGTCATCGTTGCTGTAAGAGATGAAGGCATCGTATGCTTTGTCCTCATCGCCATCTTCTGTCTTCTTGAACAGACGAACACCATACCTTGAGTAAACGTACACTTGCATCTCTTGCCGGAAGACGAATACCAAGATGCTGATGGTCATTACGACAACTATTGCGGCGACGATGCCGGAAAGAAGAGGGATTTGGGATGCGAGTGAGGATCCTTGGATGAGATTTATGGAGGTTGTGTTTATACAGTCTGTTGTGTTGTACTCTATCACTGGTATTGTGGTGTTGTCATCTTTGGTGCACTCGATGTCTTGCGAGTCCATCACGGATGATACGCTATCTTGTAGCCATTGCCGGTACTCGGTCATGTAGTTGCAGTCGCAGCTCCAGGGGTTATTGGAAAGGGTTAATTTAGATGGGACAGGGTCCAGTGCCCACACCGGCCAAGTAGAAAGCCTGTTGCCTGAGAGTGTCAGCTCCTGGAGGGATGTCAGCAGTGCGAATGTGGTGTTGGAGAATGCGAAGATGCGGTTGTCGTGAAGGTGGAGCTTGGTCAGATTGGAAAGTCCAGTGAAGACCCTTTTGGAGAGACTCTGGATCTTGTTTCCTTAATGAATGGAATAAACAAAATGTATGTAATTTCAAGTACAAAATCATAGTGTAGTTTCAAACTGAAGTTCAAATCCAATTGTAATAATTTGTTCAACCATTAAGATAGAGCTCCTGTAGTGCCATCATCGATTGAAATGTCCCATCTTTTACCATCCAGATAAGGTTGTCATTCAAGTGAAGGAACCTCAGTTTTGGAAGATCCTCGAAGGAGTGTTCATCGAGCTGTTGCAGATGGTTCCTCTGCAGTTCCACGCGGCTCACCAACACCGGCACATTTGAAGGTACCTCTGTTAAGTTTCTATCCTCGCAGTCCACTATTAAATAGGACCACGGTTGATCCCTGTAACAATTACACTTTTCAGGACAAGTGTAGTCACACGTTGTCACGTTGCGATGAGTAAAACACAAGACAGATGAGAAACTGTGATGCGTAAAGGGGCACAGGAAGTCTTCGGGTCCCGCAGCAGATGACAGAAGCCGGTACGGTTTTGAACGTTTTGTATAATGTCTCTTGCAGAATATTGAATTCAAATCCTCTACATAAAAGAAGTTTCTTTTGCTTTCCAGGTTGATACCGTGAAGCCACACCGTATCGCAGTCGCAGAAGAAGATGTTGCCGCTGAGTTTAAGTCTGGGTCTGCCGTACCGTTGCGTGTATTTGATCCTCAAGCTGTTCAACTGAATGGTCTTCAAGCTGTTTGCCTCCAGGTCAACAAAGGTAAGATTTTCCATATTATCAAATACGTACGTATCCACATGTGAAATATTGTTATATGAAACATCGAATTGAACGGCGTGCGGCGGAACAATTTGCTTGGAAAGTTGTTGAAGTTTGTTATGGGAGAGGTTAATATACTGGAGGGAACTCATTGGTAACATTCTTAATACATCTGTCACACTAGTTAGAAGGTTGTGATTTACATTAAGGGAGGTCATCCGTGAAGGCAAATCGGAGAAATCGAGTTGCGAGAGATAATTGTAAGACAAATCTAGGTAAACCTTTGGGATGCTGGGATTAAAAATTCCTTGGATTGAACTTAGTAAATTATGGTCAACCCTTAAGTATTGCAGTTGTTCGTTGTGGTTAAATGAGCCATTTTCTATTTCAATAATCTGGTTATAAGCTAGATTTATTACACTAATATTCAAGAATAATGAGAAAGTTGTTTTATCAATCCTGGAAATGTTGTTGCTTTTCATGCTGATGGCTACAAGGGACCTTAGAGCAGACAATGAGGTGTTAGCTATGATTTCAATCCTGTTTTCACTCATATCCAATATATGCAAGACATTTAAGTTGATCAAATTGGGGAATTTAGTTAGATAATTTGTTGATAGGTTGAGTGTATTGAGAACTTTGTTGTTTTCAAAAGTGGAATTGTGGATTTCCTGCAGAAGGTTGTTGCTGATTGTTATTAGTTTTGCTCTCGTAAGATGCGTGAATACGTCAGATGACAGTGAGATCAACTTATTGTTATCCAGATTTAGAGATTCTAAGCTGTACAAAGTTAGGAATGGTTTATTATTTAATGATGATATATCATTGTGAGATAAATCTAAGGAAGTTAATGGAGGGAAATCACCAAATGATTTTGCAGGCACATCTACGAGATTATTGTAACTTAGATTAACCGACAACAGGTATGGGTTGGGTTTTAAATCAGGGAAGGAGGATAATCTGTTTCTACTTAAATTAATGTTGGTTAAGTTAGGGAAGTTACTTAGGAAAGTATCTGGAAGTGAAGAGATGTTATTTCTGGCTAGAATTAGATATTTCAAATTGGGAATCGCGCAAAAGTTGCCGAAAGTCTCGATGCCATTTCCAGATAAATCCAAGTATATCAGCTTGTTATCACACATAGCTTTGTCATTGCAGTCACTTCCAAATACTTCAGTGTTTGTAATGTTATTGCCACTTAGAACCAGATATTGAAGATTAGGCATGTCGCATAAAAATCTGGCGGGAAGGTGTTCAATGCCATTGCGGTAAAGTTTCAGTATCTTTAGATTTGTGAGTCCTTTGAATGCATCAACGCTTATTTCCAAATGCATGTTAGATGGGTCAGTAGAGTCACTAATTTCCAGGTTTTCAAGGTGTTGCAATGTTTGGAACACGGAGTTTGGCACATTGTTGAATCTGCATGATTGGAACGATAGTCTTTGAGTATTCAGCAGTGATCCATTAAATTTGACTTCTTCAAAGGAACTGTCAAAGTAGTGTGAAAAGCAAATGACTTGAAGCACAGGAATGTGAGGAACTTGTCCCAATCTGCTGAAATCACTGTTCAGATCTCTAACATTGATAGCTTCCAATTGGCAAATTATTTTGCTCGTTTGCGATTGGATGTCGTAATCTGAATTGCAGTCTTTTGGAGAGTTGATCAGCTGCCAGCTGAGTGATATTAAAAGTGGTGACATGAAGTACAAAAATAGGCAGAAACAATAGGTTGTTGTCCTCATTTTTCACCTTCCTTGATTTTGTAAGGATCTGAAAATTATAGATCAGTTTGATTAGTTTTAGATATTTGATTTCAGGAGTAACGGTAAATATTTGTATTGAAATTGTCCCATTAAGAAAGTAATTGTTAGAAATTGCTATACAATATGTGCTTCTATATCATTTCATTATTTTAAGAGTTTAGTTATGTTTTATCAACTGAGTTGATGAAAGGGGCTATTTAAAATTATCTTAATATGGTTATACACAGTATTTTCAACAATATATATAGTATATCAATATAAATTTGTTTTGCACTCTTACCCTTTTATAAATTCCACTGTTTTCCTTCTGTTATGTTTACCAGTAGTATTAAAGTTGTTCAGATATGCTAATTATGGGAATTAGCCATACTATTGTGCAGTTCTCATGGGAGTATATTGTACATTATTCACCTACAGTTAATTTCTAAGATATATACCAACTAATGTCCTGTTTGTGAAACGTGCAATATGGCACCATACTTATTTCCAGGAAGATAAATATGAAATGGGTTTATACGAAAGAGTGTAGCAGGGACTTACCAGCTCTTATTAGGGTTTTGCTCGCAATTAATTTGCGCACTCAGCTGTTTGGCGAACAGGAACTGCATGCATATATTGTAAACAGAAAGCAAAACCAATGAGATGTGGTAATTTAAAGCACTTCCTCCGCATTTGTCCTTGGAGCACAGAGTGTAGCTTATAAGAGAAAAATTCAACCAAAATCCATATAGTTGTATCCTTGTTATGATGCAGAAAAATATATTGCACCAGAACTCGAATATGGACTTTGGAATTGGTTGCTGGGTATTGCAATGGCTGCAGTCTTGGCATTTTTATTAAACATTTCCTGCAATGTGTCATATTGACATACAGTATCTGTAAATGAATATGATGTACTTGTTCAGACATTAATTTTGAAGAACGGTGTATTTTTTTAGTTTAAAATGTAGTAAGTTGTAATTGTACAAAAAGGTGATTCATTTTTTGGTACCACAAACTATTATTTTACTTGTTTTTCATGAATGAGTAATGTGCAGTATTTTTTTTGTGAGGATGCCCTGGTGCAAATAGAGTACATAGAAAAACTTATGGCCGTTTTAGTTAATTATAGAAGTATTTGTAATTATAATAACAACAAAATCTACATTTCCAATATATACAATATGTTTACATAACGTAATTAAAACTGTAGTATTTTTTATGGGATGTTAGCAATATAGTCAGATTCTCCAAAATAATTGTGCCAGTTTACCACAACAACATCTAT
The DNA here is from genome assembly GCA_034696005.1 of Glomeris marginata. NCBI lineage: Eukaryota > Metazoa > Arthropoda > Diplopoda > Glomerida > Glomeridae > Glomeris > Glomeris marginata. The sequence goes on along the minus strand of JAQFZQ010000408.1, from coordinate 4,460 downwards.
CTAGTAATTAAATATCATTTTTAAAAAACAATTTTTAATGTGAACTGCAGTCAAAGGGACAGTTTAGTTATTTGAAACATTACTCTGTTATATCTAGGCACATGTCATAAAAAATGAAGTTGATAGGATGTTGAAACCACGTATAATCAAATCTATTGGATGTTGTTTCAATCATCAGTACATGTTGTCAGATACATTAATTGTCCTGTTTTTACTCTAATGAAAACTGCATTTTCTCTTCCAAAATTGATTTTTTCATCACTTTCCCCTACTCCAATAAACCAATCCCAAATTTAGGACAGTTCAGCCACAACCTTCACCGTACCATTATTTGTTATATAGAATACATAGGTATATTCAATGTTTTAATCAAGCAATATTTGAGTTTTCTTTGCATTATTTATATATGATCACGTACACACTTGTAACCAACATCATGCACCCAATGGGATCACATCCCACAAAAATTGAACAAATACACCAGTTATTTGGGGATAAACTGAGGTATATGTTTGTTAAGGAAGCCATTGTTATTGAACATTGTCTTTAAAAAGACTTTGAACAATTTACAGCTGATTGCGAGAAGTGCTCTTTGTCAGCAGTTTGAACTGTTCATCTCTTCCAAAAATAATGTCACTTTCACTTATAGTTCAGTAAAATCAATGAAATCGGTGATAACATTCAGCTTCGTTCTACCAAGTTTATATCATTTGGTCCATTCTGTTTCTGAAGTTGATCGCGTGATGTCACTGTCGGCATCGCGAACCTCAACTTCTGCCAAAACCACCTGTCGCCCCATCCCAGGTACTTGTTTGTTTTCAGGTAAAGTTTCATCTCTGGATCCAGGTCGTTTGGAACACCACCATACGCTATAAGTATCACTCTGTTCCTCCTGTCCTTCATCATCTGAAGGTACACTGTCTTCAATTCGCACCGGCACCACTCACTCTTGAAGAAGTTCTCCGACAAAACCAAGATGATCCTTCTACTCCTTTCTATTGCCTCCATCATTGATTCTGTTATGTTTGGACCTACAACAAGGTCCCTGTGATGAAGACAAAGTATGAAATCTCCATCTTTTCCGTGGAGACCTGGCGCAAGAATATTCACGGTGAAGTCTTCGTCATCGTTGCTGTAAGAGATGAAGGCATCATATTCTTTGTCCTCATCACCATCTTCTGTCTTCTTGAACAGACTAACACCATACCTTAAGTAAATGCACATTTGGATCTGTTGCCGGAAGACCAATATCAAGATGATGATGGTTATGATCACAACGATTGCCGCTATGATTCCTGCCAGAAGAGGGATTTGAGATGCAAGTGGAAAGTCTTGAATTTTGTTTGTGGTGGACATTGTAACACAGTTCATCAATGGCATTGTCTTGTTGTCATCTTTAGTGCACTCGATGTCTTGCGAGTCCATCACGGATGATGCGCTGTCTTGTAACCATAGCCGGTACTGGGTCATGTGGTTGCAGTCACAGCTCCAGGGGTTTTTGGAAAGGGTTAATCTAGAAGGAACTGGGTCCAGTGCCCACACTGGCCACGTGGAAAGTCTGTTGCCTGCAAGTCTCAGCTCCTGAAGGGATGTCAGCGGTGCGAATGTGTTGTTGGAGATCGTGAAGATGTGATTGTTGTGCAGGTGGAGCTTGGTCAGATTGGAAAGCCCAGTGAAGACCCTTTTGGAGAGACTCTGGATCTTGTTTCCTTAAAGAATGGAAAAAACAAAATGTATGTAAGTACAAAATCATAGTCTAGTTTCAAACTCAAGTTCAAATCCAATTGTATTAGTTTGTTCAACCATTAAGATAGAGCTCCTTAAGTTCCATCATCGATTGGAATGTCCCATCTTTGACCATCCAGATGAGGTTGTGATTCAAGTGAAGAAACCTCAGTTTTGGAAGATCCTCGAAGGAGTGTTCATCGAGCTGTTGCAGATGGTTCCTCTGCAGTGCCACGCGGCTCACCAACACCGGCACATTTGAAGGTACCTCTGTTAAGTTTCTATCCTCACAATCCACTATTACATAGGACCACGATTGATCCCTGTAACAATTACACTTTTCAGGGCAGGTGTAGTCACACTTTGTCACGTTGCGATGCGTGTAGCATGATGTGGCTGTGAAATTTGCGAATGGACATAGGAAGTCATCTGTTGCCGGCACTGATGTCAAATTTAGGTATGGTTCTGAATATTTGGCATAATGTCTCTTGCAGGATATTGTGTTTAAATCCTCTACATAAAGGTATTTTCTTTTGCCTTCCAGGTTGATATCACGAAGCCATACCGTATCGCAATCGCAGAAGAAGATGTTGCCGCCGAGTCTAATTGTGGGTCTGCCGGAATCTTTACTGTGTTTGATCCTCAAGCTGTTCAACTTGATGGTCTTCAAGCTGTTTCCCTCCATGTCAACAAAGGTAAGCCTTTCTAAATTATCAAATGCATGATCATCTACGTGCGAAAGATTGTTGAACGATACGTCGAAGCGTACGGTGTGAGGTGGGACAATTCTCTTGGAAAGGTGTTGAAGTTTGTTATGGGAGAGGTAAATATACTTGAAGGAACTTCTTAACAATATTCCTGTTGCATCCGTTAACCGAGTCAAAAGATTATGACTGATGTCAATCTCGTTCAACTGAAATGGCAAATCAGAGAAATCGAGTTGCGAGAGACTGTTGTAGGATAGATTGAGGTAAACACTTGGGATGTAATGTCTGAAAATCCCTTTGATTGAACTTAGGAAGTTGTGGTCAAGCCTTAAGTATTGCAGCTGTTCGTTACGGTCAAATGAACCTTTTTCTATTTCGGTAATCTGGTTAAAAGCTAGGTTTATTACATTGATATTCAATAATGATGAGAAGGTTGCTTTCTCAATCTTAGAAATTCTGTTTCTTTTCAAGGCAATTGCCCAAAGTGAAGTTACAGCTGAAAAATGAGTATTTGTCACGCTTTCGATGTGGTTGTCAGTAAGATCCAATACTTGAAAGACATTTGAGTTTTCCAAATTAGGGAATTTGGTTAGGTTATTACTGGATAGGTTGAGTGTATTGAGAACTTTGTTGTTTTCAAAGGTGGAATTGTGGATTTCCTGCAGAAGGTTGTTGCTGATTGTTATTAGTGTTACTTTCGTAAGATGCGTGAATACGTCAGATGAAAGTGATATCAACTTATTGTTATCTAGATTGAGTGATTCTAAGGTGTACAGTGTCTGGAATGGTTTATTATTTAATGAAGATATCTCATTGTGAGATAAATCTAAAGAAGTTAAAGGAGGAAAATGTTCAAATGATTTTTCTGGAACATCTGCGAGTCTATTGTAACTTAGATTAACCGACAACAGGTACGGGTTGTGTTTGAATTCAGGGAAGGAGGATAATCTGTTTCTACTTAAATTAATGTTGGTTAAGTTAGGGAAGATACTTAGGAAAGTATCTGGAAGTGAAGAGATGTTATTTCTGGCTAGAATTAGATATTTCAAATTGGGAATCGCGCAAAAGTTGCTGACAGTCTCGATGCCATTTCCAGATAAATCCAAGTATATCAACTTATTATCACACATAGCTTTGTCATTGCAGTCACTTCCAAATACTTCAGTGTTTGTAATGTTATTGTCACTTAGAACCAGATATTGAAGATTAGGCATGTCGCATAAAAATCTGACGGGAAGGTGTTTGATGCCGTTGCGGGATAGTTTCAGTATCTTTAGGTTTGCGAGTCCCTTGAATGCATCGACACTTATTTCCAAATGCATGTTAGACGGGTCAGTAGAGTCGCTGATTTCCAAGTTTTCAAGGCGTTTCAATGTTTGGAACACGGAGTTTAGCACATTGTTGAATCTGCATGATTGGAACGATAGTCTTTGAGTATTCAGCAGTGATCCATTAAATTGGACTTCTTCAAAGGAACTGTCAAAGTAATATGAAGAACAAATGATTTGAAGCACAGGAATGTGAGGAATTTGTCCCAATCTGCTGAAATCACTCTTCAGATCTCTGACATTGATAGCATCCAATTGGCAAATTATTTTGCTTGTTCGCAAATAACTGTCATATACTGAATTGCAATCATTTGGGGAGTTGATCAGCTGCCAACTCAGTGATATACAGCATAGAAGAATGCAGAAACAATATTTGTTACAATATGTTGTTGGCTTCATCTTTGATAATTGTTGTATTGATCTGGAAAACAGATTTAAACCACTATTTATTTATAACAAAATACATGAACTTAAATTACTTTTACAAATGTAATGTTTTGCAGGTAAAATTACTGTGAAACTGTGCACAGGTTTTGAAATGTAATAGTCGTGTAAAATATACCCATGCACATTACACTATTGGACAAAAGTTTGGAAATTTCCTGATCTGCTATGTGTTTGTAGGATTTGAAGATGGAAAACTAAAAGAACCATAAATGATAGAGAAAAACAGATTGCAGAATAATAATCTACAGCTATT